>WMED01009377.1:0-16345 GCA_019650415.1 Pipa parva | reverse complement strand
TGCATCAAGACGCAGCGGGAGATTTAAAAGGCTGGACAACTTGGCCATTCGGTGCCTAAGCTTCCAGCTATACAGGTCTCCTAGCGCTCTTGCTAATTAAATTCTTATCAGGTTCCTGCTATTCCTGCATTGGATACAGTCAAGCTGTTTAGAATCTTGCTTCCTGGTGATTCTGACATTCCTATTTATTAAAGTGACAGTTCTTTATTTCATTACGGTATATTCCCAAGCCTGTTCCTGTGCCTATTACGGTATATTCCCAAGTCTGTTCCTGTGCCTGTTATGGTATATTCCCAAGTCTGTTCCTGTGCCTGTTTCAGTCTCCGGTTCCAGTACTAGCAACTACCTTGGGCGGTACGCTCGGGGGTCGCGACCTGGGGGTTTCCCGCAGCTAAGACCAGTACCTCCTTTCGGAGGTTAAAGGCGAAGACCAGAGACCCCTTAAACCCCGCGCCTCGCAGCATACCTAAGCCAAACCTCAAGGTAGTACAGAGGGTCCATTCTACAATCCGTGACAGTAGTGAATAAAGGCCTGGCAGGTGCGGCTTGTGCGCCTAAGAAGAACGTGCCGGGGAGTCCCTGCCAGGTAAGAAACGGCGGCCATGCCGACTGTTGCAATATGTAATGATGTAATCTGACTATAGTTCCCTTTTAACTAGTGGTTTAAAGAGGAAGTCACAGTTCTAAGCCCTAGACTGCTATTTCTATAACCTTCCTGACAATCTACCATAGTGTAAGTTCCAGGAAGCAGCCAGTTCTCCCCTTTCTGTAGACTAATTGGTGGAACACGACTGCAATCCAGCAGATTTGCCCATTCTCATGAGTGTTTCTCATACTATTTTCTTTTTTTAAATTATTTATATAGGGCACAATTTTATACTGAATGTGATGAAAATGTTTTGACATGTGCTGTTCAGAAAGCAGAATGAAGCCCTATTTAATCTTAATTCATTTAAAACTATTTAAACAAATATTTAAAAAGGCATTTAGGTAAAACAAACATTCTCCCTTTGCTATTGAAAGAATACATAAAAAATGAAAGGTGCCAACACCTTTCACTGAAAGGAAAATATATTAATTACTCTGTGATGTACAACTAACAAGTGTCCTTTCATGTAGCGTTTAAGGACTTCCTAATGACCTTGTGTGTTTGCTGTAGGCTTATTCACTTACATTTGTTCTGGACTAATGTCAGGTACACACCCTAGCCGTAGTTCAGTGAATCTCACAGTGCCATTTCATGTTAAAGGTCAGGAGCCATCTGTGCTACAAGTAGCAACACCAAGGAGTTGGGTGCTTAATACAGTTAAGGGGACATCAACAGCTAAAATGTCTGACACATAGGCTTATTTATCAAATTTGACTGTCGGAGTGAATTCTCATCAATTCGGGTTGCTATGCTCTGATTCTCTAATTCATATTTACTAAACAGAGGATTCCCATAGTGAAGTCGCAACCACGTCAGTGGCCATCTCTTGTGTAGTGTGCGACTGTCATCAGCTGGCGAATTCGCCACATCGCACAGTTTGCTGAAAAATCGAATATGAGAAAGTGGCGAACAAATGTGACAATTTGGACTTTCATGAATAAGCCCCGAAATGCTGCAAACAAGACTACAAACTGTTAAAGACATAAGCTATCTAGTGCTGTGACTGAAAATCTTGGGATATTCTATAGTTACATTAAAGGAGAACTAAAGGGATCAATAGGAATAAAATATATAAACAAATATTATGGATCTATTACAAGTAACGCTGTACAATAGCACTATTTATAAATATTAATTTATAAAGTGTACTTAACTAGGTCCTTTAACTTGTGATGTAATAGCTGGAAGTCAATCACAGATCATGTGATCTATGACAAGGTAAATCACTTTAAGTTTATTGGTAGTGCTATATCCAATCAGAGAAAACATTGTTAAAGATCCAACCAGGTTAAGTTTTAATGCTGTCAGCAGTGACATCACAGGTCCGTATTTGCATTCATAATGTATTCAAAATGGCTGTGGTGAGTCTGCAGAGGTTTTGTAAACCTCAGTGGGACAGTACAGAGCTAATTTGGATTTTGTATTACAGTAATTTAGGAGGCAGGTAAGTTGGCTACTTTATTATGCATTTATGCTTTAGTTCTTCTTTAACAAGTAACTACTGTGCATAGAATTATGTAAAAAGTATATAAACAAACAATTCTTGGTACATTATAATTACAAGGGTCTGTGCCCCTAACAATAAAGACGGCAATTTAAATATTCAATTGAATAGATAAGATATACAGTGATTGGTACAATAAAACTATAACATTGACCAGACACAAAGTGCATTTAGTATTCTGGAAAGAGTACAAGTGCACTGAATTGATAATTATTACACACATAGGCTGAATACTAAATGGAAAACAGACCCTAATTAGTGCAATGAAATATGACTGTCCTTAACAATCACTGCTTAGTTAAAATAGCTGATGTACTGCGGCTTAGCGGCTGTAAATGTATTCTTGTTAGGCCAGGGTTACACTGGTGTATAGGTGCTCGTCGTTTTTAAGAAAGAGTGTGTTGTGAAAATATGCCGTCGCACTCGCTAGTGTATTTTCAGGATGCTTTTTATATATATATATATATATATATATATATATATATATATATATATATATATAAATAATGGCACTTATGCGTCACTTTTCTTCCATCTCTGACCGCTTTTGTTCAATTCCTATTGCTACTAATCCTGTCGCATTGTTTGCGTTGCATTCTATACGCTCGAAAAAAAACGTAACATGAAGCGTCCCAGCACATGTTCCTCTCTATGAAATGCAAGTGTGACATTGTACGTGCAACAGTCATTACTCTCAATGGTTTTTCACAATGCTGTATTTTTGGCCTTTTTTTGCGATGCGCTCCTATTAGTGTTACCTTAGCCTAATATGTTGGATTGATAAGAGATGGTATAGTGTTTACTCTATGGTATTCTGATATTTGTTTCTTCTTTACATGGTTTAGAATTTAGATTTGCTCAGCTTTCCAATACTGTACACTGGATATCTGCTTTCCTGTAAGTTTACCACATTGTACCTTAAAGTGCCCCTGTCACCTCAAAACACTAATACTAATAATGTAGGTTCTACTAATGAAATAAATGTTTATGTAAATATATATATATTTTAAAAAATGAACCTTCAATCAGGGTTTCTCTCTGTCATCTTCCCTGTCAGCCTGCCCTTTCTTTCCTGGGTCGGGTGGGCGGGGCTAAATGATGACTGACGTTATAGCTCCTTCAATCAGATTCTGGCTATATTGCGATTTAAGGGATCTGATTGGAGGAGCTATAATGTCAATTATTATTTAGCCCTGCCCACTCGACGCTCGGGAAAGAAAAGTCAGGCTGACAGGGAAGATGACAGAGAGAAACGCTGTATAAAGGTACATTTTTTAAATACATATATATTTACAAAAACATTTATTTCATTAGTAGAACCTAAATTAGTATTAGTTTTGAGGTGACAGGTGCACTTTAATAAACAGGTATGTACCTGTGCTATTTATAAATGTTCTAGCTAGAATGCTGGTGTACCTTTTCCCAGAGTGCCTTGTTTGAACATCTGAAGTCCAGTGGCATAGCTAACATACCATGGGCCCTCTCCCCCTGCAGTGCTGACCCCCTAGACAAGATAAACAAACCTACTGGGATCCTTGGGAGGGGGGAAATACAAAGGGCACATATGCTGTAAAGGGCTGCCAGTGAGTGTAGCAGTCATGACAATGGGCGACTGCTATAACCCTCGTCGTTACACCCCAATGTTCCTCTTTAGTTAAGCTTTCATTTTTGTTGCAATATCATGAACAAAATGACTTTGCCGGTCTTATAAAGGTTAAAGGACCAGTAACTGAAAAAAAAATGAACATTCCCAATTGGAATGGCATAGCAATTAGTCAAATTCAACACTTGCAAAAAGGTTACCTTTAAAAATGAATTAATTTTCTGTCTGTTTTTATATTTACTGATAGCAGTCATGTTGTTAAACAGACCTCACCCACTCCCACTGTTCTCTATGGTGTTTTATTCAAGAAGTGTGCCCTAAAGCCCTATTTTTAACATTACATAGCTATATATTACTTTCTATCCACAATTTAAACATTTTGGTAGCACGGACTGAATGAATAGTTGCTGCATTTGAGGCATTTTTTTTTTTGGTGTTACTGTTCTTTAAGGTCAGTTTCAAAAAGTGTTCAGACTCTTTACCATTATTTTTTCAGCGCTATTAACAGAGGTAGGTTTTTATCTAAAACTCTCCAGTCACAAGCTCTGAAAAAGATGAATATTAAAAAATAGCATGTTTGTAGTACATCTTCCACAAAACTTATCTTTGGATAACATCACCTAGGCCAGGGGTCGGCAAAGTGTGGCTCTTTAGCCTCCTTGTTGTGACTTGGAGCACATCTTGCTGGCCCTGCCCATGACCACAGACACTTCTTCTGATTGGCCATCGGTAGGTCATGTGATCGCTCCTCCCACTTTGCGGCTCAGAAGAAAAAATCTCCGGTAGAGGAGGGAGCGAAATGGCTCCTCCTCTACAAACTTTGCTGACCCCTGATATAGGCTATAGTATATGGTCTAAAATAGCACATAGTAAATAATTGTCAATGATGTTTTTATTCCAGAATCACCCTCACTTAAGTCATCCTCACAGTGAAAAGTCCTTGTAAAGGGGTTCAGTAAGAACTTACTTATTATTATAACTAATCACTTGCAAAGCTACATTCACTTCACTCTCTGCTGTAAGGCTGGTGTGAATGTTCTTTATTGTTTTTGTTTTGTTGATCAGTGCGTGACTTTGTCTTGAATGAAAGCTAAAATTGAAGTTATTTTAAACTTTTCCTCTAGTAGATGAATGCAATTCTACAAAATATTTTTTTTTCTTACTTTAAAACCTAATAACGGCGGCCGGGAGCAACTGGTAACAAATTTAAGCAGTTTTCGTTTTTCTTCATCTGTAAAATTTTCAACAACTCTCCAAAAGATTTTAATAACAGGATGGTCGGCTGAATATCCTCCTAAAACAAGAAAAAGAAAAATCAATAAAGAAATCAAGAGGCCTGACAATTATCCCTAAAAAAAAACAACATTGTTTTTCTTCAAATAAGTACCAGTAAATTGTGAAGTGCAAAAAAATTATGTCACTAATGCTTGGTGCGATAGTCTTCATACAGTGTAGCAGCGCTAAGTAGATAAGGCAAAGGATGGTGTGTTATTCACATCACACTAATTAGATGAAAATACCCCTCTCCCCTCTTTATCAGATGTACAAGACCACAATATAAATGCTTAGGCAAGGGGTTGGCAAACTTAAATGAGGTGGGAGCCATTTCGTTCCCTCCTCCAGCGGCAACAACTTTTGCGTGAGCCGCAAAGGGAGAGGATTGTACTTCTCCCAACCACATGACCTGCCAATGGCCAATCAGAAGAGGCATCGGAGTTTATGGGCGGAGCTTTGGAGGCGTGCTCTGAGCCAGAAGAAGACGGCTAATGAGCCACACAATGCCGACCGCTGGCTTAGGCTATCTCACCATGTGACAGTAGACTAATTTATTTAGCAGCTTAAGGGGGTTATTCACTAAAGTCCGAATTGTTGCGTATAGGTGTGAATTCGCCAGATAAAGACAGTCGCAATAGGCGTCTACTGTTGCAGTCGCACCTTTATAATGAGAATTTTGTCGCAGTCACAACTTTATTATGGGAAAATTGTCACAATCTTAACATTAAAAAAATTGTTGCGACTTTACAATGGGTAAATTGTAGCAGATTTGCTATGGGAATCCACTGTTTGCGAATTCGACAATCGATTTTGCACCTTAGTGAATAACCTCCTAAATCATCCACTTGTCAAATAGCAATGCTTTCATACCGATTTTTATATTTAAGCCTGGACTTTCTCTTGCATAACATAACTGAAATTATCATTGCTTTTCCATTGGGTTTAACTTAGCGGATCGGGCACTTTTCTGTGCTATCTTTCAGATGTGGGTGTACTAACGTATTACGCATGTAATAATATCTAACAGTAACACCCTCATGAAAATAACTTGTGCAGTATTCTCTTGGTGAACGGAGACAACATAAAAGACCTCTACCTTATGTCTTGCTGTTATTCATATACTGCTTCTGATAAAGTTAACTCCTAAGGATAGGGTAACCCAGTGAGAATGCCCATGTTACAGTGCAGGAAAATAAGAATTCTAACAACCTGTGAGAATTGTCTTAGCGCATGACATCAATCTAGGCTTGAAAGCCTATGGGATAAATGATCAAAACCTTTTTTTTTTTTTTCAATTAAAGTCAAAACCAACAAATATCTCAAATAACCAACGGCTGATATTAAACACACACCAAGGAAGGTTGCAACTAGCTTGGCAGATCATGTAAACCTTTCTGAATGCTCCAGTCTTAGTTCTTTAGCAACCAGTGACTTACAGTAGTTAAAGAGCTACTGTCTACATGTACTGGAATTCTGACATGGACACACAGACAGACATGCTGCAGAGTGCAACTTCCTTTCAAACAAGTCAAGGCTCCATTGTATTTACATGCCCCAATGGCTGATACATACCTGAGTAATTAGTAAAAGACTTCAAGTCATCGAGGCAGATGGGAACTTGTGCACCAGAAATCAAAACCTAAAGCGGCAAAATGAAAGTTCTTTAGGATAAATGTCGTGTCAATAAAGGGAAGTCCTACAAAAGGGCTCTGCAATTCCAAGGTCAGCAGATTTGAGATATATACAGTATATATATGTATATATATATAGCAAACAATCCAAGCATACCTCCTTAAACAATTATATGCCCGGGTGCTGTCCATAGTCAGCTCAATGCAGTGTATTGGGCAGTCGCCTTGTATATCCGGCATGCCTTTGGAGATGAGTGCACAGTGTTTCACTATTGGGTGAGTGTTTTATAAATGCACCATTTCAGGTGGGGGATTTGGTTCATTTCTTTTTTGCCTCCGAACGGCTGTGATCAAGGCTTGAGAGGGTGGGTCCGGCACGTGAGCTGTATACCTTTTGCATTCATATATGTTTTTAATCATGAATTAATACATTTTTGTTTGTTTTAATTCATTTCTAGACCCAGGAGTGCGTGCCAACTTTTATATATATATATAATAGGTGTGTGTAACCCAATCAAGAAAATAGGAATAGGTAATAACTGGACACATTCACTTAAAAGAAATGTAAACGTTATATAGTAAACTATCTTTGCAGGAAAATCATCAGAACTATAGGACCATGTCTAAGAATGACATAAGCAACTAAACTCAGGGACACTACAGTGTTTTATAAAAGCTTGGTATTAAATGGACATTTATCATTCCATTAAACACCGAATACAGACTTCCAAAGAACAGGTTGAGAGTTGTTGCCAAGCTATGTTTAGTAGTCACAGCTGACAATGGATTCTGGGAGTTCCAGTGTTTGTAAACATTCTCTGTACTCATGAAAAAGAGAAATAGACAGAAAAGCATGGCATTTCTCTCTTTAGAAAGAGAAAAGCTTTTAAAATAACTTTTACAGAATTCAGACCTGGATCTCCTGCTGATCAAACATCCTAAGCCACTCCAGGTTGACTACATTGGCGAGTCCTTGCCTGAAAGCGAGGCAATGTGGCCGGATCTGCTTATTTAGCCTGTAATCGGCCACAAGGTGGATGTAAGCAATTCTGTTGGCGCTGGTTACTGGAATATCCTTTCCTCCCAATTTCAATTCCACCACCTGAAGAATGAAGACAAAACATGCCTTTTTCATGCATAAATACATTTAAAACAGTAACTGCGATAACATGTATACCAGTGATTTTCAACCGGGGTTCCGCAAGGACAACCCAGGGGTTCCACGACACACTGGTTGATGGCATCATTACCTGGCTCATCAGAGAGAGATCACATCGATCTCTCTCTGATGAGCTGAGTATTGATGCCGATAGCTAATGTTTCGGTCTCTGTTTGAGATCGATGCGATCTCTCTCTGATGAGCCGGGTAATGATGTGGTCTCTGTCCCTGCTAACAGTGATCGCTGTCAAATCACTGTTAGCAGGAACAGAGACTGAATCATCATCTATCGGCGTCATTTCCCAGCTCATCAGAGAGAGATCACATCCTTGCGATCTCTCTCTGATGAGCCGGGTAATTATGCAGATTGCTAATGATGCGGTCTCTGTCCCTGCTAACAATGATCGCTGTCAGATCACTGTTAGCAGGGACAGAGAGCGAATCATTTGCAATCAGCATCATTACCCGACTCAGAGAGAGATTTCATCCTTGAATCCTCCCTCTGTGACCTGTCGGGTATGTAGACGTCAGTGACGTCACGCGTGTTATGCGGTTTCTAGGGGTTCCGCCAGAAATTTTATTACATCAAAGGGTTCCCCTGAAGAAAAAAGGTTGAAAAACACTGATGTATACTGATATTTGTTGATAGCTAGGCATTTTAATCTTAATCATTACTAATGTTGATGTGCAATGTTGTTAGCAAAAAAACTATACTTAAGTATAGTTGATGATTTGAATTACTAATTTACTAAATTACACTAGATGGCGACCTTGCGCAGCAAGATTTGCACTGTGTGTAAAGTGTAAGCTTTAGACTGGGAGAAAAAAATGTCTCTGACGTTCGTTAGTGATTTATTTCATTTTTTTTTTATCACTGTGAAAAACAAAACTTAATGTGACTAAAACAAACAGCTCTTTGCCGAGAATAAATCATACTAATAGGATAAGTATCTGGAGAATGGCATGAATGTGAGTTTTTCTATCTCTCTATACAGATTAATAGATAAGAGATCTATAGACAGACAGACCAAGGAATGCAGGTTTACCTAACAGGAAGCCATTTTTACAAGTTATAACAAGGTAGAAAACATGTTTCCTATGTGTGAGCTGGGCTTATCTGTCCTGGTATACTGCCTTCTCTGTGTGCACAGTCAGCTAAGCAGGCTTAACAGTTATTTGCAAATTTCCTTCCACAGTCCTGTAAATCAGAGTTAGTCCCATTCTTCTTAATCAGGGCTGGCGTTGGTGGGGGGGGGAGCAGAAAAAGGGGCCCCCAGCAGCACTCTGCATAGAGCTTCTGCAGACTTATGCGGCTCTGCTCTTAGAATCCTGATTACAAGCACTTGAGATGAGCAAGTCTGCAGAAGTGCTGTGCGGAGCCCAGCTGGGGGACACTTGCAGTCAGTGGGGACAATGCTGCGGGGGCCCCCGCTAGATTTGTCCAGGGCTCCAGTTTGACTAAAACTGGCCCTGTTTTTGATTCTATATTGAGGAGTTATGCGTATAACTGGGAGCGTGTGAAGAGGATTCCCTCTTGTATAAAGAAGGCTTGTAAAGAATTTGCATTCGTGCAGGGCTTTCTGGTTCAGAGTGGAACCCATATCACAATAATTTTACTGGTTACATAGTCTGGCTGATCCCAAGGTCTACAACCAAGAAGCCATGGTTCCATAGTTGCAATGGCGATATCTAACATGGCTAAAACAGACCAAGCATGTATAACAATGTATGTGGCTTTGAATTTTAATTATATTAATGTGGTTTATCCAGCAAATCTAGGTGCTTTTGTAAGTCACAGGACAGACCATCAGTGAAAGTAAAGCAGGCCACAAGTATACGCATTCCTGCAAAAATAATTGTTTTAAGCATTCCTTCAGGATGAACATTTATTTATCAACTTATCGACATCTGAAAAGATTTTTAATCGCTTTCTTCCCTTATTTTGAAGACCAGCCCAAACTGTTTTTTTGTTCACTACATACATGACTGTGTTGAGGATATATGTAAATAAACCATGGTTGATGGCTTTTGACATGTGATCAACGACACGACATCAGATTTCCAATGGATTTGTGCAAAAACTATCTCCATGAATGAAATGATCTTTTTGGTACTGTGAGTAAAACATGGAGCATGGCAAAGGGGAAGATAGGAATAGGATTGGTATAATTATATTTGGCCATGCAGGTTATTTGATACTTTTACAGAAGAACTATTGTACCTTAAACATAACTTATACTGAAAGTACAGGGTCTGCCAGTCTAAACCAGTATATAGTGAAACATCAAATCAGTACCTTTGGGCTGTAGTGTTACCTTATAGAACCGCTGATGCTACTATTGCACAGCCACCATACTAAATCCAAATTAATGTGCTAATGAATCCTGACACATCATTATACATATTGCTTAACTGGCTGGGGAATGCTGAATTGTCCATTAAACTGTGGCTATTATCAATAATTAGTGCTGTATTTCACACATGCTCTGTAAGAAGTCAATGCCCAGGACACCAACTTTCTGAGCAAGGGATGGAGCTGAATTGCTACAAATGCTGCCATGTTTCTGTGTAATTATGTATGCAAATGAAGCAGAAGTAGGTGGCTTCGAAGGGAAAAACTGTGGGTTTATTGTGTTATTGGCATGTAGGCTAAATTAACAAATGTGGTTTATTGGGAGACTTTAGTTCTTCTTTAAGTCCATGAAATCTAGTGAACACCAGTTAAGTTTTTCTTTATTGGGGCAGAACAATATTGACAGATTCTTTTTCTGAGGCTTTTGACAAACTGGCCTTTAAATACATAACCTAAACTTAATATCCCCACACAACTTTTCTAAATATTGTTTTCCTAAAATAACGTGCTTTTCACTATGACTACAACAATGTTGTGAAAGGTAGCCAAATCATTTCACACAAAATCAGCCATAATTACATTCTGGACAGAGAACAATCGTCAATTAATGATTTATCCATTAGCATTCTTTTCAAAGCCGGGCTAAACATTTTAACTGTTCCTTAATGTCCTTAAGTATCCGGGATTATCGCTTCATTATTACCTAGCTAAGTACAAATTGAATACAAACGGGGGGATGCTTGAAGCCAAAAAAGCAATTTTAAGATAATGTGTACCTTTTACGGTTATTTCTTCTTTAGCAGTTATTGGGAATTATGGACTATTCAGTCAAAGTAGAAGATATATACAAGGTTACACTACGCATTTCACTGCAGAAAAACACCCAGCACTACTCTCCAGTAACTTACCTTGAAACTGCACACCCACAGCACAAAATATGGCCACAAGTGACTCAATGCAAAAAAAAGATCTCAGGACATATTCTCAGGACATATTCATGTTCCACCATGGTAAAATATAATTAACTGTAAGTGGTAGGAGGCAGCATGAGGGTAAACGTGTGGGAAAATGCCTTTTCCTTACCCAATATAAAGCCTTTCATTGCAATGTTAGCACAAATAAAATACTCTTCGGTGCAGACCAGAATCCCTCACAGTTTTCTTACCCAGACTCCCCAGAAATACTCAAAATAGAGGATTACAACTGCCAGTGGAAGAAACTGAGAATCTTACCTGAGCTTCCCCCAGGTCATTATTGACCACGGTAAAGTTTAAACCAAGTTCCTCCACATCTCCTTCATAGCTCTTTAGGAATAGCAGATTTCTGTACATTTCGGGATCTAAGGAGGCCAGATGATGAATGTCTACATCAGCACTAGTGCCCAGTAATTTGGACAAAAAGAAACTAGCAAATGGCAGTTCCACAAGCATGTTTTCATACAAAGCCTACAAAAGAGAAATTCATTTTTATTATTAAGTATATTGTTATGAAAATGAAAGTCTTCTTAATATTGGACAATGGCTGTAATACCCATGTATTTGGTATTGTTATCATAATTACAGCAATACAGCATTTACATAGGCCACTTAAAGGCCAAGTGCAGCACAGAAAAGTTGCATAACACTGCCCTAGGGCAACGGTCGGCAAACCATGGCTCGCGAGCCACATTTGGCTCTTTCGCCGCGGTGTGCGGCTTCCAGTGAGCTGCCCTCCCACCTACCCCTGGCCTTTGACGTCTCTTGTGATGGGACGTCAAAGGTCATGTGATCAAGACCCCACAAGCTCCTCCCCCTTTGCGGCTCCCGGTCAATTTGCCGAGGTGGAGGAGGGAGAGAAATGGCTCCCTCCTCTGGGAAGATTGCCGACCCCTGTCCTAGGGGAACAAAGGATTTACTGGAGGTGGTTCTCTTCTTTTTCCACTATGTCTAATCATCTGAAAAAGCTCTCTCTTAAGGGGCTTATTCATCAAAATTCAAACAGCCGCATAAAGGTGCGAATTCACATTCTCCACTTCCCAATATTTTGGTATTTATCAAACACTGAGATGTAGCAAATTTGTGACCATTTCAGACACTTACGTTAGTTGCGAACTTACAGAGCTTTTTGCATCCCTTCGCATTCACGTGTAATTAGGTGATTCGTCAAGCATCAAAGTAGAGGATCTGGCATAGTGCACTGTGTCACATTTGCCAGTTTTACTTCATCAGATCAAAGTGGTGAATTTAGTGGATTGATGGCAGAGCTCCTGGCTGACCCCTCACCCCCTCACTACTCAGTAAATGACGTCCAACGCCGTTCACTTCTTTGTTATGGGAATATACCACATAGTAAATAAGCAGAAGAGAATTCGTGACTATCAGAGTGTAGCAACCCCAAGTCAAGAGAATTCACTTCGCCAGTCAAATTCTCACTTTGGTGAATAAGCCCCTAACAGAAGGTTAAGGCTGGACCCAGGCTAGCATTTTCACACCTATTGCAACTTCTCCTAATTTTTCTCAGAAAAGTCTCCTGAGGAAAAAAAACACCTTTAAGAATTTATGCGCAGTGGCGCAACATGCAATTAAAGTGTTAACGCTCTACTTACATCTTCTTTATATTTTAATCTCAGCATGGTGCATAACTGTGGCCATACTCCTGTGTTTGACATAAATTCTTTGGCTCAGTTCAAACTGGCGTTTTTATGCGCGGTGTATGATATGCCGCACATAAAAACAAAATATGCTGCCAGCATAAACCTATGGACTTACCTGGTTCCAGACACACTAGCGTATGACACACATACACTGTGACCTGAACGCTGGCTGTCGCATTTTGTTCCGGCGTATTATGCCGCACACAAAATGCGGCCAGATAGGAAGAGCCGTGAATGCTGAGGGAGCGTTCACACTGTTGCTGGTAAGTACAATAGAAAAATATGCCGTAGCGCTGCGCACAATATGCTAGTGTGAACCTAGCCTTACAGGAAGCTTTTTCTCAGAAGAGTCGCTGATATTGAGGTAATTCACTGATAAATCACCAGGTAAATAAATACTAGTGCCTTATCCCATGTTTTGCCTGCATTGTATAGGATGGCAGCCAAAAGCCACGGATGAATCCATGTAATCTTCTGTTTGTGTACAAGCCTTATCTGACCAGATTATCATGTTAGTGACAGATAAAGCATTTTACAAGTCTTTATCCAGGATTACTTTACACATTCAATCAATGTTGGGCAGATGAAGGTTGTTAGAGGAAAAGCAATGGAAGACTTTAATTGCTCATCTTAGAAACTACACTGCAGTTTGAGCCCTATTGAAAAGCCAAGGTCTCCACACTTCCAGTGACCCTGCTGTATTTACATTCTAGAATCTTCCCACAGAATACACTCCTTAATAAAGCCGGATATCTGCTAGGACTAATTAAACTGTTGCAGGTATGATTATGTAGAAGTAAATAACTAATAAAACCCATGCATGTCCTACACATAGATCTACCAATAGGTCTCCTACAAACAGAAGGGACCAAAGGGGTTATTGATTAAAGTCCGAATTGCTGCGCATAGGTGCGAATTTGCCAGATAAAGACAGTTGCAATAGGCTGCTACTGTCGCAGTCGCATCTTTATAATGAAAATATTGCTATGATTTGCTATGGGAATCCCCTGTCTGCGAATTCGACAGTTGAATTCGCACCTGAGTGAAAACCCCCCCCAACACTTTATCAACACAGCAGTCCTGCTTTATAATGAAGTTAATCACTATGGGGGATGTTGGCTAAACTCCAAATTGTTGCGGTGTGACAGCTAAAGACAGTCGCAATAGACTGCTACTATCGCAGACGCGTCTTTATAACTAAAATACTGTCACACTCGCAACGTTAAAATTGTTGTGGTCCCAACTTTATAATCCACTGTTTGAGGATTCAACAGTCGATTTCTCACTTTAGTCAATGACATCTCCATATCGTTATGAGACATATTGTATATTGCTCAAAACGGCCTGGAAACGACTGTAAGCATATTATCCCGCTGTTTTACATACAAGATATGCCCAAAAGCATTTGCCCGCTAGACACTGGCACATCCCTTTCCAGAAGTGTGTGAAATGCTAAATGTAGGGGGCACAGCTACTGCAGGTGAGGAATTTGAAGGAATTTCCCTGGTAAGTCATGGGGCCGCAAAATAGAAAGTTACACTGTCCTTTTACCAGCATATAAAATGCTAGTGTGTGTCTCTGGCCTTAGGCTACTGGCACATTCATTCAAAAATTCCCAAAGTTGTTTTATCAAACAGCACAAGGGTAATTCAATGGGAAACGGGACCCCCAGGAACAACCCCAAAATGCTTAGTTTACCATTAGAATTAAAAGTATCAATTCCATGAGGTCATGCTTTGTGTTACATTCTCATTGCAGATAGTGACCTTTTAATAGGAATTTTATGGAAACTGTGCGAGTCATCAGTCACAGAGAAAAATGCCCATTAAAGTTCAACTTATGGAGGTACACACAATGAAATAGGATTATTTTACAATGGGATGACAATATCCCTATAAGAAGTGGTAAAACGATACTTACAAATAACCTTTAATTGCCATTAGCTTTAGGGCTATGATATGCTGAAAGCTAGAGTAGAAAAATGAAGGTGCAGGCTCAGAGAGTTATGGTTCTAGGCTTGGGTTATGACTGGTTGTTGAATGGTTTTATTATAGGGAAATATTTCCCTATCCATGGTGCAATCTGTGTAGACTGAATACAGCCATATCGGATAATCTGTTTGGTTGAGATTTGGAACGTGCACTTACATTTTTATTCAGCTGGTGATGATGGAAACACAAAGTGATTCTGTGATGAAACTTTAGATTAATGGCCCTGGTGGTTCAGGATTGGCACCAGGGCTCTATCCTCATGAAGGACAGCCCCTTTCTGGATCGGGATAAAAACAATTATCTGGGTGGTGCCTGGCAGGTGCTATGGGACTGTAAGAGGGTTGTACTGGGCACCTTAGGGATTGGGCCAGTCGCAAACCACCACAACTGCGGAAATCCCTATTGGTATGCCCCTGTGGGTAACATATATTAATGAAGGGGCCATTAAAACAAACTGGCCATTGGATGCGCCAAATCCTTCCTTATAACGAAACTTAGTAATAGACCTTATTGTCATTTTTAGCACTGCAGATAAAGGAATTCCTAAGTAAACACAGCTTTTCAAATGTACGTGTTAGTCTTCCCATCATGTATCATAACCTTAATTACGTTTGCCTTTATACACTTCCTTGTCAGGTCCTTTTAAACACTAACAGAAAGCATTCAAGAGGTAAAGCAATTAACACCTGGTACAACATTTTAGCAGCCATTTATGGCTCATGTTTGACTCAATTATGATGCTTTCAGAACAGTAAAACTCTCTGCATTTCTTCACTAAACTTACTTTTATGGATATGACAGCAGTGTTTCAACCACCTGGGCCTCGGTGTCAACTCTCAGTCCTCATCTATCTGATACTATACAGCGGTGATTATACACATTTAGCAGACACACAGCTCCTCTATCGGATACTATACAGCTGTGATTATACACATTTAGCAGACACACAGCTCGTCTATCGGATACTATACAGCTGTGATTATACACATTTAGCAGACACACAGCTCGTCTATCGGATACTATACAGCTGTGATTATACACATTTAGCAGACACACAGCTCATCTATCCGATACTATACAGCTGTGATTATACACATTTACCAGACACACAGCTCGTTTATCTGATACTATACAGCTGTGATTACACACATTTAGCAGACACACAGCTCATCTATTGGATACTATACAGCTGTGTTTATACACATTTAGCAGACACACAGCTCATTTATCTGATACTATACAGCTGCGATTATACACATTTAGCAGACACACAGCTCATCTATCGGATACTATACAGCTGTGATTATACACATTTACCAGACACACAGCTCATCTATCTGATAATATACAGCTGTGATTATACACATTTACCAGACACACAGCTCATCTACAGTATCTGATAATATACAGCTGTGATTATACACATTTAACAGACACACAGCTCGTCTATCTGATAATAAACAGCTGTGATTATACACATTTAGTAGACACACAGCTCGTCTATCTGATACTATACAGCTGTGATTATACACATTTAGAATACACACA
>WMED01009376.1:4059-16346 GCA_019650415.1 Pipa parva | reverse complement strand
AACACTACGCGCCTCACTTCGGAGGTTCCTGAATTCCCCCCTTAAACTCACTAGTATTGGTCACTCCTCCCTGCTTCATAACCTCAATGATACTGTACACTGATTTCTGCACCCTGACCCCACTATTAATGTACACTGCTCAATGTACCCTAACCTCACATGTACTGACACTTCACCCTAATCTTGCTAGTACAATACACAGTTCACTGCACCTTTTCTCTGTCTGTTCTCCATAGAAGGTGATGGGTCTTTGGGTTTAGTTTCTCTGGTGGGCTCAGTTAGACCTCAGTTAGACACTGGGCCACATGAATGTTCATATGCACACATCAGGATACTAATTACACCTGAATGATCATACCATTCAACTGTATGTGCAAATATTATCTGAATTATCTTATTGGTGTGCTCAGGATGGTTGAATTGCTAGATTTTCCCATGTTTTCCCACTTTTAGCCTTTGCAAATAGTTAGTTTTGCTTGAATTTTAATATTGGTCTAATTTAAGTGAAATTGGCAACAGATATTTATGGCGGGAGAGAAGGCACCGATAATATATTTTATTATCAACGAAAACTGTGGCTAGTACAAATCAGAAAAAAATTGTTTTAGTAAGGCAATGATGGACATTTAAATTAACATATAATAATTCTTATAACAGCATACCAGCCATAATGTTATTTTATGTGGATATCAAGAAGCAGTGTTCTATTAATGACTATGTATGGGCAACTAAACTTTTACTTAAGCTAAGCTAATAAATAGTGTTCTATCAAGGCAAAGACTGGTTAAGGTTAATAGAAAATAATAAAAGCATTAATATTTCACCTCTTGATCATCATGTTCTTTTGGGAATTTCATAGTCAATTTTCTTTAAATGGATAACATAAGTGCCTAGGCTGATGTTGCTTTTATCAACCTTGCTACTTCCTTTTAATTTACCATTAATTAACATGGATTGCTGCTTTGGGACATTACTGTTCATCAGAAATTTCTGTCTCTGGTGGGAAGAGCTTAATTAGGATTATGGGACATTAGAATGGTATTACTAAAAAGGCCTTTTTGAAAACCATTCCAAAATTTAAAGCCAAAAAAGGTTAAAATGTCAGGAAATTGCCAGTTCCCTGAATGGGTAAAAAAAGTAAACGATTAATATAGCCACACAACAATAAGAATAAGCAATGCTATGTTCACAGCAGACCCGGGGGAAATGATTACAAATCCAAATGAATACACTCATAATGAATAGATACTAGGATAAACTACGTCCCTGTTTGTTTTTACAGAGTAATTCCCTTTCTGTATCTCTAAAATTTGGCTTTACCCATTTTATTGCTATCTAAAGGCTGATATAGGGTGTTTGGCCTCACACCAGAAACATTGTTCTGCACTCTGGTATAACAAATGGGGTAAAACCCAATTAACATTATAAAAAGTGTGCGGACTGTCTGTTAGAATGGAATAAAAACTGCACCTTCAATGTTTTACTAATCACCTTGATAAAGACTGAAACATTTTTGGGATGTGCTAATTGAATGAAAAGTTTTAGATAAAATGAACGAAGAGTGCTGGTCCATTTTTACAGCATACAGTGCCGGCCGCAGTACCCCAGTATATACCAACTATATATATGTAATTATTATGATAACCAGAAAGATCATCACCAAAGTTAATCTGTGTTTATAAGAACAAATCAGAGGAATTAAAACGATCTAATCTGGCTACAGTTATCATCACTAAAATGACCTTGAAGAAGTGAATGGAATTAATATTGCATTTACTTCCACGGGTCATTCAGAATATAATTTGTTTCTCTGCTCAGTGTCTGGAAGTCAGATGCCACCAGAGGAATGGAATTAGTAGAGCAGGAAAGGACTTCAGAATCACAGCTGGAAAATAAATGGGACCACTTAAAGATTAATGGAACACTACAAAATACAGGAGGTGCAAATGACCCTGTGACTAAAAGAAAATGCCACATTTAATCTTCATGACTATAATATATTTTAAGTTCACACAATAAGATTTCATTTATAATTGAAAATATTATATCTTGTACACACTGTTTTCAGAATTGTTCATTTTATATGACTGATCCAGAGCAAAGACAACCCATAAGTGGAGGAAGTGGCAGACAGAACAGCATTACCCTCCAGTCCCAGAACACTGTTTGTTTCCCATGAGGCTGTTGGGGAGATGTTAGAAGCTGATTGTTTAATCAGAACATGTACAACACAGTAGTAAAGGCCTATCTTCCCATAACTGGGTGATCAAGAATAAGTGTTAAAAAAAATGGTAGATGGCAATATGCCCCCTATTGTTTAGTATTCCCACACTGCTAAGAGCAGCTGATGTCAGATAAAGAGAAATTAAATTAAAATAATTCCCATCGCAATGCTGTATGTATTCAAACAAACATTTGTTAAAATGTTTAGGGACATATTCATCAAAGCCTGAATTGTTATGTAGATGCATGAATTTGTATCAATTTGTTACTGAAACTGGCAAAAATCTGGGCACAAGGAATCACTCAAAGCCATAGAAATATGGGGAACAAAGTGGCAACATTAGCTAGGAACTGATAGGGAAGTACAAAACATTTGTTGTATTTTAGACAACAATACTACAGAGACTATCTGTTTGAAGATGACATCACATCGCTACAATATGACTATTTTGGTTGAATTCACTACAAAGAGTGACTGCTAATATTAATCTGATTACACATCAAGTACATTTCAAGACCATTTTCATAACTGCCAAGTAAAATATACCCATTTAGAGTATATGTATATGTGTATTGTATTGTGAATAAGCACAATTAACTTTGCAACAATACAGCTGAATTAACGCAGAATACCGCAAATGCATTTCTCTTAGATGTTTTCCTTTTCTGAAAATGTTTTAACCTCACAATATGTATATATTATACCACTGGATTATATGAATTTCAATGGAAAAATATGGAACTGTAGTAACTTAAATTTTAGCCTAAACTAAAATGTTATTGCAATCTATCTTTAATAATCTGAATGTGGGTTACTGTGCCCTCTGACCTCTAAATTCTTGTATTTCCCCAATAAAGATATCCTGAGCTACAATGGTCACCTTTAGCGGGGACATTTTCAGTCATCTGCCCCTAACAACAGGCCTGCCTGTGTTGAGTAGAATTTCATAATTCAGCACTTCTTTCCTAAAAGTCAAACACGTATTATACTAGTCATATTAATCATTATCATATTCAACCTATCCTTTTACAACTGCCTTTGTTTCCAGATTTTGGGCCACATTCTGTGAAGACCGAATAGTCATGTAGAGCTGTGAATTCACGTCTATTCTCCGCTTCCCAATGTTCTCTTATTGAGCAAATTCTGGAAAGTGGCAAATACGTGACCAATATGGGTGTCTGATTGTCACAAAGTTACAGAGCTCTTCACATCACTTTGCGTGCGCATGCACAGGTACTTCTACCATTGGCTAAGCAGAGGAGTGTGTCAAGGTTGTGACTAGAGGGCGAAATTTATTAAAGTTGATAATTACCGTTATCGCGATAGCGGTATTTTTACTGATATCGCGATAGCGGTATTTACCGATAGTGATATTTTGCCCGTTCTGCCATTGAAATCAATGGCGCGGCCGAAATTTGCTTTAGCGATATCGGTAGTCTCGACATCGGTAAAAATTCCAAAATTGCGATATCAATACTATCGATATCGCAATATCGGTAAAAAAAACCTTCGCTATCGCAATATCAGTAATTACCGGCTTTAATAAATTAGGTGTAATGTTCTATGACAAGCGACTCTGTGACTAAGTGACAACATGACCTAGGGAGAAGGTCACAGAAAAAGATAGAATATTCACAGAATGTAATTACTGGGATATAATGAGGCTGACGTCACTTCCCTTCATTTGTCAAATTCGCCTCACTCTGCATGATTTATCATCCTACTTCAATTCGTCTGACTACACCACATTACGCATGCGACAGCAATCGCAGCTGTCCGCCTGTGTGACAAGTGTATCCCCCACTTAGTCAACACTGAGAAGTGAATATGTCTCTGACAATGCGACTCAAATTGTAGCGGGGTGAATTCACCCTTTTATAAATGTCTCATTGTCTTTTCTAAGCCTTTTTTCTGTATCCTTCCTTACTATGTACAGGTACTTACTCACATAACTGGGCTTAGCAAAATACAATTTGTTTTGTAGTAAAATTACTTTTAAATTGCTTTATATTTTAAACTGATGTTCATTTTAAAAAGAGTAGGAAGATTGATTTATGACTTACACATTCATTTTAGCCAAGCTTTTTTGGTTTGCAAACCATATGGAGCCTTTGGCATTATTCATTTTATTTTGGTTTGCAGATCAGCAGGTCTGGGTAAATCTATAATTCTGCTACTTGGACATATTCTAAATAAAACAAATATGAGATTCTTAACTTCTAAAAACATCTGCGCTATTTATGTGAGAGTTTACATAAAATTACATTCATGCATTTATCTATGCTATTTTGAAATGCACAATAAATTATTCTATAAAGAAATAAAAAAATATGTATTCATCCCTTGCAGATTTCTCAATTTTTACAAATTTATACAGAAATAAATAAAATACAATAATGGACAAAGAGAACATGAATAACGCATAAACTAGTTTTGTGTGCTTACAGCACATAAATAAAGTCATTCATAACTACAAAGTGAAAAATAAAGTCATTGGCTCCCATAAAAAACTGACTAAGGGGGTTATTTATACAAATCTCAACAGACAAGAAAACTGGCTACTTCTTCAACTTCGCATGTTCATACATTGGGCGGAAACAGACAAGGCACTGAGTGCAGCATTTAGAAAAGTGCATGAAAAAATCTTTGAAATAAAATATGTTGGCAATATGGGGTGGGGTATTGGGGGAACTGCACCTAGGATACTTGTTTGCACTCACATTTCCCACTTATTGGGTCTGGACTTTAACAAAAAAAACATCATCCTCCTCTGTCCCACAATTCCTACATATGGTAAAATTAGATCTAAATATCAATTCAGAGGTGCTCCAGTGCATATTAATAAAATGCTTACATGTTTCTACTCTCACGTAATTGGCTTCCTCAGGGAGATATAATATAGTCATTACTGCAAGTGTGAGTGAGAAATACGAGTATACCTGGTTTGAATGTTGAAATTCCTGGAAGATACTGCAAGGTTTTAGGAGGAGTGCTTTTCTCCCACTTGTGTGTTGACTGGAACAAGTTATCAAGACAGTGGGAAGGAGAACTGTCTCTTAAAGACATGTATAAACATTTACAGTCTTCACCTTATATTTACTTATATTTACCTGTAAAGTGAAACTGGCAACCACCATATAGGCATGTAGCACCTGAGGCTGATAAAATTGTCTTGGTGCTTACCCATTACTGGTCCACATCACAACTTCCAGAGAGGAGGTCATAACAATTCTAGCTAAACACACAGCTAAGCAATTCTAAGGAATACAGATCAATAACAGCCTGACAAAAACTGAAACAAGGAAACAGTAAATGTTGGCAGTAAGTGGAATATGTGAGAAGTTGAGAAAGCAAATGTGTCAAAATAGCAATCCCCATACAGAAGGAAAAGCATCTGCAGAAACGTATGTGCTAAAAGATTCCAAAGTCCGTAAGTCTGGGTTAAACTAACTTTCCCAATAATGGAGCCTTTTCTACTTTTTTATACCAAAATAATGAAACATAAATACAGATGTTAAATAGTATATACAGTTGAAATCAGAAGTTTACATACATTATATAAACAGACATATATGCCTGTTTTTCTCACTATCTGACATGAAATCAGAATAAACCTTACCTGTTTTAGGTCAGTTAGGATTACCAAAATTATAATTAGAGAATTTTTTAAAGGCATTTTTAATACTTTCTGCAAAGTCAAAAGTTTATATATATTTCATTAGTATTTGGTAGCACTGCCCTTAAACTGTATGGATTTGGGTCAAACGTTTTGGATATCCTTCCACAAGCTACTCACAATAGTTGGTAGGAATTTTAGCCCATTTCTCCGGACAGAACTGGTGTTACTGAGCCATGTTTGGAGGTCTCCTTGGTCGCACCTGCCTTTTCAGGTCTGCCCATACATTTTCGATTGGGATCAGGGCTTTGTGATAGCCTCTCCAAAACATTGACTTGGTTATCCTTTAGCCACTTTGTAACCAGTTTGGTAGTATGCTTTGGGTTATTGTCCATTTGAAAGACCCATTTCCAACCAAGATTTAACTCCCTAGCTGATGCCTAGAGATGTAGCTTCAGTATTGCCACATAATCTTTTCTTTTCGCCACTTCATCATGTTTGCTTACTGAGAAAATTCTGCAATTTGGCTAAACGCATCTAATTCTTGTTGCTACGATAGTCGCAATCTTACGGAGAACTTTGCATCACTTTGCGTCACTTTGTGAGCATGTGCACAGGTACTTTGACTATTGTCCAAGTGAACGGAGTCTGTCGCAGTAGCAAATCAGACAAGACGTAGTGCTCCGAATTCACTTGTTTGACTTCACCACATCAGAGTGGCGAATTGGGGGTTGATGGCAGGGCTCTGGTATGGTGTAAGGTGACTATTCATTCAAAAGTAACAATGATGACTACAGCTACATTAGTCTACTATGTTACATGAACTAGGGAGAAGGTGACAGAAATAGATACAGTATATTATTCACTTATTTACAGTTTGTGGGATATGGTGAGGATGATGTTACTGCACTTCACTGGAGGAATTCACATCACTCCGCATCCTACTTCTATTCAACTGACTTTGCCACACTACGCATGCAACTGCATCTGTAGAAGCCGACCTGTATGACAAATCTTTCTGCAGCTTCATAAATATGGAGAAGTGAATTTGTAACTATTTTGGCTATGTGACTAGAATTGTACCAAGGTGAAGCCTCTTTGCCTCAACCAACCTCTAAATATTGGATTCCCAAAGCTGTAATAACACAAATATATGATAAAGAAAACAAAATGAGCCACAATATGGCTGGTTGCATGACAACGATATCTGTCCTGTTAATCTCCCTTTTCTCAGGTCATGATAGATGAAAGGTGAATTGATAATTTGGTAGGTGATAAAAGGATTGATATGTTTCCTATACTTGAACTGGAAACATCCAGTTCTCCAGGTCCTCTTTCCAGTCTCCTAGGCAACTAGGAAAGAGTGTCAAAGTTAATGGACATTAGACCTCATAAAATTTGTATGGTTGCTAGATACATTAAATGCTCCTAACACAGAGCATTCTTTTGACTTATGGTTGTCAAGATTTGTGCAGCAGAATGCTTTTCTTTCTAGGAACTGCTGTAACTGCTTGAGCCTTGCTCCTGTGTCATGGGCTTGATGTGGATAATCTTTACCACAGTGGGGTTATTGCAGATTCATGCATAAGCACAGAGTCTAAGGAGTCTCTAGTCTTCACCTTTAACCCCTGCAGATTTATGGCCTTTGAGGCTTCCAAGCCAGCAGATCAACAATCACAGTGTGTTTAGAAACACCTTCCCATTAAGATTCACTCATGAACACTGCAGGACAGCAGATATACCTCCAAAATACTCAGCACAGAGTAGCAGGGAAGCAAGAAACACAAGCTGAATTCAGCATATATGTGTAGGAAACAGTGGGAAAAACATAGAAGTCGTTGTTGTGAAATATAATGCATGAAAAAAATCATATAACAGTTGCATTTTAAATTCAATTTGATATGCTCTCTCCAAAACAGAGAGAAAACTTGTAAATCTGGTCTTCATTAAAAGACAAATCATTAAGTATAAAAGAAACATTCTCAATACAATGGGAAAGGGTTGTGCACACAAAGCCTGTGCCAGGTCAACAGCAATAAAAATCAGGTCTTGCTATCTTCTTCAGAGAAGATATATGGGAAACTCCATTAATGCTTTCAATAAAATTAATGACTACATGTTCAGCCTCACAATGGGTTTCAGTTACTATGACCACAGATACCAAATTCAGAACTAAAGCAATAGTAGTCTATTCCATTGTTTGTACTTAGGTATAATGTCACCAAAAGGCCTAAAAATAATTTTAAAAAAAGCCCAAGTATGAACAAATTTATCTGAAAAGACTAATAATTGGTGGTCAAATTTTACTATTTGTATTTTCTGAAAAAAGACAAGTAAAGTATTTAGGAAAATTCAGAATTGAATAATAGGGCCAATCATTCACTGAGGTCTAGTAACCAGCAGCAACCAAGTCATAAATTGGTATTCATTATACTAGCTTTACCAGTGAATAATAGCTTGTTGCTATGGGTTACTAGAACTCAGTAAATGATTGCCACTGTTGATGAATTCCCCTAAGAGAGTCGAAGCACATTTGTCTGAGATAGAAAAATATTTTTGTGAGATACAATCACAACGGTAATTCTGCCCTAAGAATGAAGGAGACGTAGGAACTCTAAAACCACATTAACAAGTCACTGTGAACTGAACAGAAGAAAAAGACTGCAAAGACAAGAAACAACCCCCCAAAAAGATAGTTAAGTAATAAAATACAGTTTTGTTGAGATATTTTATAGTTTTTTTTTAGATATTTTGTTTTCACATTATCTTGTCTTGCATTACTAAAAATTGTCCATTCTAACATGCATTATTATCATCTGCAGTGTCCCTGTCACTTTTCCCAATGTAGCCATCTTGTGAAAAAGCAAAGAAGCCTCTACGGTGATCAGGGCAAATCTTATTTTTAAGTAGGTATAGGGCCCTAACAACTTCAGCCAACTGGAAATCTCAAAGTCAGTTGTCTTTGTGGTTGCCTGCAAACTACAATCTTGGAAGAATCCAGTTGTAAGAGACGTTAAGTTGCTACTTGGTGTTCATTTAAAGAACTGAAGTGTTTATTGATCTAGAACTTGAAGTGGGACAACTTGGGTGAGCTAATTATATTTAGTGATGCAGGTCTTTTGTCCCCCACTACCTTGTGCTTCTACTTTTAACCAATCTCAGTATTGCAGGTTCCAGCATAGCTATCCCAAGAACTTCTGTCTTCTTCCTTTAATGCTGATGTGAGCAAGCACATAAGCGGTATTGGGACCCTACTCCCATTTCTGCGCTTGCTACCATCAGCATTGTAGAAGAAGGATCATGACACTGGATCCTGTAAAAAGAAGTCTGTCTGAAAAAAAGAAAAGTTTGTTGACTAGATAATGAGTTGTGAAACAGACTATTTTTTTTATCAATATTGCTTGTTTTCACTTATTAACAAAGCAAATTTTTTGTGTAAGTGTTCACCTGCCACAGGCTGGTATAAACCCATTAATCCCTATGGAGTTGGTCTTGTGACTTAGCCACAGTCGACAAAGATTTCCCATTGAAAATTGTTACTGATATCGCTCTGTGACTGAAGGTAACCCTAACAGAAAAACACTGTGAAGTGTGCCACATTCAACAGATATTTATTGATAATGTTTTATTTTCTTGGGGGAAAATATTCATCAATCTCTTATAATGAAATTAGCAGTGAAACAGGACAAAACTAATCAGAAAGGTCGAAATAGTCTAAGTAAATATCCCCAAATTTAAATGTTTTTATTTGCATGAGACATAGCTTGTAAGGATCGATTCAGATAATTACTTTGACTTTTCTCATACAATAATCCACTTTTCTTTGCATTATAGTATAAATGTATGACAAAAAAGCATTTCCATAAGAGTACAAATACAAGAGAAGATTCTTAAGGGCGAAATTTAGGAAAATCGAAAATCACGATACCGATATTGCCAATCTCAAACGATTTTTTACCAATATCGATATCACCAATATCGCGATATCGCAATTTTGCCAATATCGCAATATCGAATTTTCCAGCGATATTATGGATTTTTGCTATTGAAATAAATAGATTAAACATTTCATTTGAATTTTGATATCGCAATATCAGTAAAAATCGTTTGATATCGTGATTTCGCGATTTTCAATTTTATTCAATTTCATCCTCAGCTGTAAAGCTATAGAGATCAAAGTAACAGACAAATCATCAGGATGGCTATCCAGTTTAATTCACTTGTTGCTTCAGATTCTACAATCCAACATTAACTACTAAATTACCTTAAAAGTTGGCATGGGACATCTTGAGCACAGCTTGTGAAAGAACTTATCTTTGTAATTGTGGTTTTTAAACAAACTGGGGATAAACACTTTTCTACTGAGATCCAATTTATTTGCTGTATCATGCACAACAATGAACACAGCAGAGCTATGCCAGGATAGTGAAAGAATCTGCTTACTAAGAACACAAACGAACAAGGCAACTGTTCCTTCTATGCTTTGACTGCTTTATAGCCAATATGTCTTTAAACTCAGCGACTAATATCGGATATGGGTGAAAGCACCTTGATAAATATTGTGTACTCTTGTAAGCAATTAAAAGTATCTGCATGCCAGGTGGGGTAATCACAAACACATAACACCTAAAGGAGTTTATCCAAATGCTGCCCACAGACCAAAAATCTGATTACTGGACAAGTAAATGGATAAACTGTCAAGATTTATAAAAACCTGGGCATTGTGTTAAATTTGCCAAACTTGATGCAGGTTTGGGCCAAACAGAGAGAGAAGGATAATGATATGATATTAATATGTGATATTAATTGGCATCGAGGAGTTCTGTGAACATATAAAAGCAAAAGGCTAGAGACCGAGTTCTCCTGTACTGGGCAAGGGACTACGAGATGACTCAATTTCCTCAAGAATTCAGGAGGCAGCATACGATCCAGTTTTAAAAAAGCAAAATAAAATACAATTATACCATGAAACCTGTTTTAGCATTTGATAAGCATTTTTGCTTAAAGCAGCCTTTCAAATTTCTTTCTTAGATTCATCTCATGTTCGTACCATTGATTCACCCAGAATACTTTAGTTTAATGTTGTTGTGTTACAATGTAGCTTCTTTAGAAAGACTACAACTCCCATGATGCCATGTCACTCAGAAAAGAGCATTAATGGCAGACAGAAAAATCAGTTGGTGATCATTTGATCTTTTGTTTCACTTAAGATGATGTGCTGCAGTGTTACCACAGGTTAATGCCTACATTTCCTATAATGCAATGAAAGGTATTTGGGGGAGGGTGGGGGGTTATTGACTAAAGTCTGAATTTTCATATAAAGGTGTGAATTTGCCAGTTAATGATGGTTGCACACTACCCAACAGACTTCATTATGGGAATATTGTCACGGTCGTGGATTTACTATGCGAAACCACTGTTTAGTGAATAAGGAGTAGAGAATCAGGGCGTTGTCACCCGAAGTGATAAGGATTCATTTGAACAGTTCAATTCTCACTTTAGTCAGTAACCCCCTTAGTCTCAAAATAAGATCAGTTATAGGCAGAAGCCTTAGTGAACTCCTGCTTTTGTCACTGTATAACAGAAAATCCTTTACAACACTCAATAACGTTTCAGAACATGCATGACTACAAATCCCATGACCCCCTGTCAAGCATTTACTTAGTCAGGGCCAGATATAAAGTTAGTACAAACTGATGAATTGCCTGGGGTCCCTAAGTACCAAGGGGGTGGCCTGCTGCAAGCAGACATATGCTGTTGACTCTTTCTGACACTGGCCTGAAAAACATTTGTTGCCCCACTTTCGCTTTTGCTCAGGGTCTCACGCTATCCAAACTGAAGGCAGTTAGGAAAAGTGACTTGGAAAATATGGGGCATCAACATGTTTCAAAATTAAAATTCCAATCACCTTCCATGCATATAACCCACAATTCCACTTCCGCTACAGCACACAAATGTGCACTCCTGGCTGCTGACCAGCAAACTTACTCGAGATATATATATATATATATATCTGTATCTGTGATTGGTGGATTGCAAAATGCTTAGGTTATTACAAATGATTCAAATGATAAAGAAGCATATTAACACATCATCATTTCAAAGAATTAATTTACTGATACAGGTAACTACAAAACATGGAGCATCTTTAGACTAAACAAATACAATCACTATGAATTTTATTTTAGAAAACTTAAAATGCAAAGAACAAATAATTTAATTTAAAATCTATTATTAATATAAGGGAAATGAAGGATAACCTACAGACGAAAAGTGCTATATCTTCTAATTAAAGGCTCCCCATCCCTCTCTAGCCAGACAAAATAAATACATATTCACTGCAGGGCTGCTTTCTGATGTGCACAGCATGAACTCAGCAAACCAACAGGAGCTTGTACTTGGAAACAGAGCTAGTTGAAGCAGGTTGCAGAGGAGAATAAATTGAGA
>WMED01009375.1:0-16347 GCA_019650415.1 Pipa parva | reverse complement strand
TTTATTTACGATTTACACAACGTGCCAACTTTTCTGATTTTGGGGTTTGTATATCAGAATAGATAATATGGCTTTATGTACCATAAAGTCTAACAGAAAACATAAGGTGAAATAAATTGAATAAAGTGCATAAATGAAGTGCATGAAATAAATATATAAATTCATTTGGTGTTACTGTTCTTTTAACTTCCCCTTATAGGAAATCAGTAAATTCCTAGTAGTAGAAACATTGTTTCCTAAATAAACTCCTATAAAGCCAAATATCTTACTTTTTAAACATAATATAGAATTTCAGGAAGTGTGCCTTAAAGCCCTTTTCTTAAAGCTAAATATCTTACTTTTTAAACATAATATAGAATTTTTGGAAGTACAAACTCAATATACAGTATATTATATATATATAAATTCATTTGGTGTTACTGTTCTTTTAACTTCCCCTTATAGGAAATCAGTAAATTCCTAGTAGTAGAAACATTGTTTCCTAAACAAACTCCTATAAACCAGGGTCCTCAAACCTGGCCAGGTAAATGGCCACACATGAAAAAAAATCTGGAGTTGACAGGCCACATTCTGATGAAATTTGATATGCTCCGCCCCACCTACCAAATTTTTCTTGCACTGCCACTGAACACCACTGTGCTGTGCGCAGGTAAAGAGGCCTGGCAGACACGCTCTTCCTTCAGCTTGCTCTGATTGTGGAACCTTAGATTTTTGGAATGGAGAATGAACAGTAGGTTTCCATTTCAGAAGATCACTAAAGAAATGTTATTCTTATCATCTCACTAGAAACAGTTCAAGTACTGAAAGGAACAGCCTTTTACAGGTAAAGGGTGACCCAACTTTTTGTTAACTCTTATTTAACACATTTACTTATTGTTTGGCATTTATGTTACCTTATGCCCCATATTGCATTGATGTTTCAGTCATCCAGGACACATGGAAGAATGAACTAATTCTAATAATATTTCTGGCAGAAAATAAACATTTACAGTATAGTCAAAGAGAAAAGAACAAATATTACATATATTGTAAGACAAGATGCTTCACATCTTCCAAACACATCTTGATCTTAAATTCAGAAGGTTTTAACCTTGCACAAACAACTCACCCAGTGGTAGAGATGCCAGGCAGTTTCCTGCCATAGAGAGCTCATTGAGGCTTGCTAGCTGGCAGAGATGTCGAGGGACACTGCATAGTTGATTTCGATCTATTGTCAGAAACTGAAGGGACTGACACAGGTATAACTTCTCTGGCAAGCTGACCAAGTGGTTTGTTGATAAATCTAAGGTCTGAAGTTCTTTTAACTTCCCAATTTCTGAAACCACAAGAGTACATTCAAAAAGTGTGTGTGAACTGGAGGTGCCAGCCAGAGTAATTAAAATGTGGGTGACACAGCATGATCCACATACAGAGTATTTCAACACAAAAAGGTAAAAATCTAATATTTATTTGTTCATAACTGAATATAACAGTTTACACCTAAATCTTTACTTGTGTATCCTCAAATTTTAATAAGTTCAATAGCAAACACTGAAATCTAATAGTATTATGTTTATTGTAGAAGAACCAGATATTAAATTGCTTTTCAGTTCCCAGCAGTTTAAGTGCATTGTATGGCTGATTCAGAGGACAGATAAACATCTTTAAAGTTTTTGTCCAGTGTTGAACTGGCCCACCAGAGAACCAATGGATTCCCCGGTGGGCCCTTGCATTTATTATGAAGCAACAAACACATGGTAAGCCTGTGAAACTAACTGATCATTATATCTGATTGTTCTGGTGTGCATGATAACATTGAAACTTTTGCAAACAAGCAGTGGGCCCTTGGGATCAACTTCTCTGGTGGACCCCAGCTGCCTCAGTTTGACAATTTGTTAAAAAAAAAAAATCTTTACCAATTCTACATGAATTTCAGATTGTATCCATAGATCATCTTACAATGATATTCATAATTTACCCTTCTGCTTTATTGTTTTCTAAATAAGCATTCAACTCTATTTTGGACTCTTCTTTTCTTGTAAATAAAACCTATTTTACTTACTGCATACATCAAATTTACTGCCTTTATCCTTAAAAAGTTTGCCATGAGGCCAGATAGGTCTTTGGTCTAAAACCTAAGTTAAAAGCTAGGCGTCTGGAAAACTGTTGCAGAAAAAATATAATTTTTTCAAAACTCCTGTGTGAAATTGCTATAGGTCAAAAGCTGATCTGAAAACTCCAGAGTTTATTTGTTCATATCTTTATGTAATGATCTACAGAGGGACTTCACATGTGTGAAATCTACAAAAACTCAATTACCTATTAAAAAACGAATGTACCTTCTTTAAATCAAAAGTCAAAACTACAAAGTCAATAAAATAATTGATATCAGTCTATAAAGATAAATGAAGATCATAAAAAAAAACATTTTTTTTGTGCTTTAAACAATGCATTTTGTTGGTTGTATGTGCCATAAACAATGTATATCTTTTAATGAAGAAGAGTATAGAGGATGATTTATTTTAGTATATTTTAAAACTGAAAGTATTTTGCATAAGGAATATTTTTGATGTCATAGGCTGTGAGGCTACAAACAAACCATTGTTTTCTGTATATTACAAGCACAGTACTTGAGATATGACACAAGGCAGAAAAATATAGTGGGGAATTCACCATAGTGCGAAGTGAGCTCTGGATCCTTCGGCTCACTTCGCACAGACTGTTATGCACACGGACATCAGCGAGCGCATAACAGTCTGTGCAAAGTGAGCCAAAGGATCCGGAGCTCACTTCGCACTATGGTGAATTCCCCCTATATAGTCTTTTATGAAAATGTTGTATCATTCACAACAAAAGTATTGCCCTGCTTAAGATGTCTAAAATATGAAATGAGGGTTATTTAAAAATGCAGGGCTTTAGAATAAGTGTATCCCTTTAACCTTAATCTTTCTTCAATTTGTAATTGCAAGATTATGTGAAGTGAGAAAGGCGTTTCTCATTCCATGTCTCAAAGATGCAGTGTATATATGTATTGCAGAAAAGGGTCCCTTATTAAAAAGCAATAATAATAATAATAATAATAATAAGTAATAAAAGAATGAACTACTTGTTGCTACTATGCTAACAAATGATTGATAATTGATTGCCAACACAGTAATAATGGCCATAAATTGTAAAGAGACACAATCTCACTGTACATTTTCAATCTAATTAAAGTCAGTTTCTATTCTTCCATTAAACAGCGACATCTAACTATTCCTGCTCATTATCTAAACCATGTCAGTAGCCTGCTGGGTAATGAATATATACACACTAATAATCTCCCTGTGGTTACAGAGCTCATATGTATTCACTAATAATCTGCATGTTGATCGGTAATTATATAAATGTATCTGTTTACTGATAATGGACACATTCCTGTATAATTAATAAGGAGCAGTAACTATACAGTGATAATAAGCACATAAATACAGTAGCATTTACAATTATCATCCTGCGCCCTAATTCTGTTTGCTGAATATAAAGAAGGGTTAGCACAATGCCAAGTATCCCTTAAGCATGTCAGCTGTTCAAAATACAAATAAAGCATTCCCATCCAGGTAAAGTTAGCAAAGAGAATGCTGGTATTTGTAGTTACACAACAGCTACAGTGCTAAAATTTCCAGTCACATTGTAAAGTGCAAATTACCAGTCATTATATTCAGCAAATACTCTATGACAGTGTTTCAAAGTAGCAGTCTCCCTGGCCACTTGCTACTGATTTGTCCAATGTTAACACTGAGCGAAGGAAATAGGTGCTGTCTGCCTTGAAGAGCTTTACTTAGAGAGGTTTAAATGGTATGTTCCATAGTGAATATTTCACATTAATGTGAAAATATGCCACATATAAGCAAAAATCAGAAGAAAGCCAGAAAGAAGAGTTGTGCAATGCCATACCACTTTGTACAACTCCAATTTATCAGCAATCATTGAATGACACAAAGTGAGAAGCTCAGCTCTTTGGAGATGTAATATAGGGCTTTGTGTAGAGAAAAACAAAAGCAAGCATGCAGCACTGTAGCACAGCAGAGACAATGGGGGGCACACAAAGGATGGGGCTAATTACTTTCCCCTGCCATACACCAGTCATGTTCAGAATTATATGTCCATTTTAATCAAGTAATATTATACTGACTGGTTCTCGATTTTAAAAATGATTAAAGGGGAACTATAGCCAAATTACATATTTACATATGCAGTACTATACCTTAGTGAGAAGCGTTTTTCCCCAGTAGTTGTTTTATGTGATGCAGAATGATTGAGTAGGCAGCACTGAAACTCCCACACCAGGAAATGTATGTGTGACATGTACTGGCCAGTTACTGCCCTACTTACTACTTCGCACATGTCCACAAGCCAGCTTTCCCTTTAATCTCCTGCATTCCTACTTAATTTATGCGGCCAAAAGGTCGGCACACTGCTTAACCAATAGCAGTCTGGCAGCTTTTTCTTCTCATGTTGTCTGACTTGCGGAACAGAAAGAGGAGGGGGAGTGGGGTTAGGAAAATGTCAGCTCTCAGGAAAATTAATTAAGGGGAGCAAACTGCAAGTATTATTTCTTCCCTAAATTTTTTTTTAACTATTTGTGCCAGCAAATGGCTTAGTATAAAGGAGTTGTCCTTTAAATATACATATAGTTATCTGTGTGAAAACAAGGACACTACCATGAATTAGATATTCTTCATTTGGAAGATGTCACTCCAAACAACCAAACAGGAGTTTTCACTAAACATTAGCCCCAGAAGTGCTGTTAAAATGAAGTCTATTAATACACCTACTCTTTCTTATTCAGTACAACATCATTTTGGAAGCTTCCACTGATGTTAATAAATACAAATATGTAAAAGTTCAGTCTCTATTCTTAAGTGGAGATATAAAGGAACGGAAAGGGAATGTATATGTTTCCTATAAACTGGGTATAACGTCTCTTAAATAAAATACATGTCCATTTACATGCTGGTCTAATGGATACATTCCCACATACCACAGGAAATGCCACAGACTTTGCTTGTGTCCTTCATGTAATACAATTGTTTAGTGGTTGGTAATAGAAAAGTGAGAAAATTTGATGTCGCTTTCTTATAATTGTTAACAAAAATTCATTACCAGTCAGCAGCATCCCTTATCTGTCACGAGAGGTATCAGAGTTTAAACAACTGCCAGGAAGTCACATTCTACCTGTTCAGTTGCATTATTATTCACAGAGCATTTCCTTTAAATACCTAATAGTAAAATGTGTTTTAGTGTAAGCCCCATCATTACAAGAAAGTGTCAAATAGAAAGTTAAAACATGAAAGGAACTTCACACTAATGAACATCGAATCTGCAGGTGTACAATAAACCCTCTCCGCATGCAAATAATTTCTCCCCATACACATGTGAGCTTCTTGTTGTACCTGGAGGCAGGAATTTTAGCCTGTTGTTTGTTAGACGTAAATGACGTAATGATTTAAGCCTCCCAATGTCAGGGCAAAGCACTTCCAATGCATTGTTACTCAGGTCTAAGGACTGCAGCTTCACTAAAGAACCAATCGCTGCAAATATGAGAAAAAAAAAAAAAAACAGTCATTAGTAGCATACTGATACATTTCTGCACAACACAGGGGGAAATTCATTGAAGTGAAAGCAAATTTGTGTGCAATTAGGGTATTCATCATGTGTAGAAATAATAAATTGCCAAGGCATATCAGCATGAATAAACAAGTTTGACTTCCCTACCTGTATAGTAGCCAGTTGGGTGTCTTAAGACAGAGTTCTTGGATTTATGTAATTAATTGCAAAGTTTTAGGCTGAAAAATTTTACCCAAAAAATTTTTTTTTAAAAATGCAGCAACCAAATGCAAACATTAGCTAGAAATTATCTAGCTACTTATGGTGTTATTCTTCTTAAAGCAGGTACAAATTCAACCTGGCTGTTCAGAAACCCCTTTGGGGCAGTGCTATTTAGTGAACAAGAGCAACAAATTATAATATGTAATGGGCATTGGACATAATAATTCATTCTTTAATAAATAACCCAAACAATGTGTAGGTGAATGCAATACTATAATATACAACAAGATAATGTGGCAAAGTATTCAATTATGCTGCTACTGATGAAAAAAAACCATTTGCCATAAAATATGCTCATCGCATCAAAATAATTGCATTAAAAGGGGCACTATAGTGCTAATATAACTACACACATACATATAAAACTCCTTTATACTAAGCCAATTGCTGACACAAATAGTTAAAAAAATACATTTTAGGGAAGAAATAATATTTTCAGTTTGTTTCCCTTAATTGGTTTTCCTGCGAGCTGACATTTTTCTCTCCCAACTCCTCCTCCTCTTTCTGTTCTGCAAATCAGCCAACATCAGAAGAAGAAGCTGCCTGACTGCTAAAGGTTAAGTAGTGTGGTGAACTTTTGACCACATAAATAAAGATTGGAATGCAGGAGATTACAGAGGGAAAGCTGACTTGTGCACATGTGCCAAGTAGTAAGTAGGGCAGTAACTGGCCAGTACATGTCACACACACACACACATTTCCTGGTGTGGAAGTTTATCAGTGCTGCCTACTCAATCATTTTGCATCACATGAAACAACTACTGGGGAGAAACACTTCTCACTAAGGTATAGTACTGCATATGTAAAGATGTTATTTGACTATAGTTCCCCTTTAACACAAACCCTAAACCTGTCCTGCTTGGGATACCTTACAAACAATGGTTTCATATCTGAAATCAGTTTATAATGCTGCAGTGATTTTTTTTTGCAATTCTCCAAATTGGTAAATTACAGTCCACATATAAGTTAACTTTCATTCATTTTTCTTTAGGGTATATGGACACAGAAAATTGTACCTCTAGCTGGCTGCATTTGCCATGTACTAAGATGTACAGCAAGGCTTAATAATACCATGAACATAGGTAAAGGAGAACAACACACATGGGCCTATTAAGCAATGACCACATGAGTGGTCTGAAGAGAACCTGCACAATACTTGTAGCTATGCATCTGCATGCACAAGAAGCACAGTGCAGTTGACTGAAGGAACATATGGGCTACGTGAAATATGTAAATAGGCATTGTACACAGAAGGAATGTCCAGCTGCATCACTAAAATGATTGCAGCTTTAAGCAACCCTTAAACATTTTCAGATGTTGGTGGGAACAAATGCTGGCTTATGGTAGAATGAAAAAAAATCAGAATTTCTGTTAGCTAGGAAAGCTGTCAATCATTGTCAGGAACTGGTTCATAGTGTAATATGAAATGACCTATTTAGGATTACTGCATTGCCAGGCATAGGCGGGTGACTGAAAGGAATAATCATTTAGTTAATCATATTCAGTGTGAAAGTGAGGCAGGCTTTAAAGGAGTAAATAAGGTACTTGATGTCAGTGATTTAAGGATGTAGCTAGGATGTTATAGGTATCCTGACAGCCAAAGAAGAGAAAAAAAATATCTGATAAAATATAGTACTGTGCAAACATTTTTAGGTAGGTGTGGAAAGATAGTGCAAAGTAAAAATGCTTTCAAAAATATACATGTCAATAGTTCATTTTTATTAGCAAAAACGCAAATTAAACGAACAAAACAGAAATCTAAATCAAGTCAACATTCAGCGTGAGCACCTTTTGCCTTCAAAGCACCCATAAAGGCAGTGTACAGGAGGTGCGAGTTGAGAATGGGACTAAATAGAGGAATAAAGAGACAAGATGAAAATACATTTATTACTGGGTCTCTGTTCTCTTGTTTCCGGATGGGCCCCAGCACTCCAGTCCAACACTGTATCTATTAAAGCAGCTCACACGCATTCACACTCGATTCTAGGCAGTTCTGAACTCCTTTTCATGCATTAATTTGGTTACAAGCACTGCCATAGAAATGGGGAGTTTTCTATCATTAAATGACTGGCTTATTGCTAGGGGGTCACACTAGCTGACTTTCAACTGAAAAAAAATAGTCTCCAGTGTTTCCTGTGGGATAATCTACACAGGCTTATATCTAGATATAAAGCAGTGGTTTTAAGAGATGACTAAAATTGGCAATGAAATTACCTTATCAGAAAGTCAGGAGTCCTGACTTAACATGCACCTGTCACCTCAAAACTAATACTAATTTAGGTTGTACTAATAAAATAAATGTTTTTGTAAATATACATTTTTAAAAAATGTACCTTTAAACAGTGTTTCTCTCTGTCATCTTCAGTCAGCCTGCCTTTTCTTTCCCGAGTGTTGGGTGGGCTCGGGCTAAATAATGATTGACATTATAGCTCCTCCAATCAGATCCCTTAAAACACGATCTAGCAGGGATCTGATTGGAGGAGCTATGTCAATAATCAGTTAGCCCCGCTCACCCAACTCAGGAAAGAAAAGGCAGGCTGACAGGGAAGATGACAGAGAAAAACACTGTTAAAAGATACATTTTTAAAAAAATACATATATATTTACAAAACGTTTATTTCATTAGTACTGTACAACCTAAATTAGTGTTTTAGAGGTGACAGGTGCACTTTAAGCAAGTCATAAAAAAATAATACAAAAATAAAAAAAACAATACAATTAAAAACCAAGTCTCACATAAACACCAGTAAAAGGAAAAAGGACAAAAAATGTTTTAGAAAAACGTTATATTATCAATAAATTCGTATTGCTTAAAATATTGGAATACTGTCATCTACATCATACTAATAGTTCTAATTAAATTGCACATCCACTTGAAGCCATAAGTGAGACAATGGGGAAGAATACTTATAGAAGTAGGATTCTAAAGTGAATAGTTACTGTATACGTAGAACCAAAACTGGTTACTGATGGTCATTACTGGGGAATTGATAATATATCACATTATAATAATGTGGTACCAGAAACTTCCCAGAAGTCAGAAACCTGAAATTGCTTTGCTAGAATTAAATACACTAATTTGCTTGATGTGGAAATATATATGTACAAGGCATTAAAAAAAGACATCTATTTTAAATAGTTACTATAGCCTGGTAAGTCTGTGACAGAGAAATGTTGATGCTAAGGAACTGCTGGAACTAGGGGATTGTGGGATTTGCAGAATTTTAATACTGGTAGTTATAATTCCAAAGGTTGCTGGTCCCTGCTTTAGGCCTCTGTGCATTACAAATCATGGAAATCTGTCTCAGTACCAAACATTATTTTCCACTTTAAAGTGTTATGCTGCCCTAGGCATAGGCATTTTAATATGAAGAGATTTTCCTCTGTACAGTGAATAACAGTACATTTTGTTCACAATTTACTAAAGCATAAGAGCAATATGTACTGGTATGTAGAAACCAGAGATGCAGATGCAGTTTGTAGTTTTACACAGTTATAAAGTCTTGAAACATTTTGAGCTTTTAAACTTAGCACTGCTACTAAATGCAACTCTACAGCTTTAAATTCCTCATTTACGGTTTTGCATTATGTTTACTGTCTTTGACAGAGACATTTGGGAACCAACTGGACCAGGTCAAAGCACATACAACAACACTCCTTCCCTGCAGGACTTGATTGATGTGAACAAACTGACCATCTAATGCCAATCCTACTGGAAATGTTGCATGTGACTTTCTAGTTGAGATCACTGAGATATGTGTATGCAGCCATATTTAAATGTGTATGTTAGGGCAATATGAAAACTCACCTTCTGGTACGAATACAATGTTATTTGAGTGAAGATACCTTAGGAGAGAAAAAATAACAGCAGATGTTACCATTTATGATTAAGTGCTAGAACATCAGTTTTGTACACATGTGAATACATTAGTGTCAAGGGCAGTCTGCAGCAATGGGGTATCTAGATGCAGATAAAAAAAGAGGCTGATCTCAAAACACATTTAACTCCTGATGTACTTTACCCTCTGACTACCGTCACAATCATGAGCATGAAATAAGCTGCTTTAGGTCTACTTTAAGAGAAAGTTGAAAATTTGGAATCGACTGTCTCATATTAAAAAGCAGCTAAAGTCACAGGCTGGTTTTGCATGCTAAATTAACCCTTTCAATGCAGACGGGCTTGCCAAGTTGAGCTCTTAGTTTCAATACAAAATCCCAGTGCCGCAACTGCACGGCATAACCCCCCATGCTCTTTGTGCTATGTCTAGACACAGACAAAGTCTGAGCATGTGCAAGCCATCAAATTGTTTTATAACTGATCAACTACACAATAGAAAAAAATAATTAATACTTTCCCCTAAACAATTTTGTACTTTATGGTTATTGCCATGATTGTTTAAAACAGTGATGCCCAACCTTTTTCGGTCTGGGGAGCCATATGAATCAACAGCCGGTGCCAACTTAATGGAATGCATATGCATTCCAACACAACGTTGGAAGTAAGGGTCTTAACAATGCGGGGAAGCGTTCTACCCAATTGTGAGATACTGCAAACAGTGTATTACTGAACTGACACCCTGTTCATTAATAAGCTGACCAGGTCCTCCCAACTGTTGCAGATTTCCTGCACTGTGGGCAGAAGCTTCAAGGGCTGGGTATGGCCCTCGGTCCATAGGTTGGGCATCACTGGTTTAACCAGTTTTCAACCTACTGCATACTGAAATGTTAGCTTCAGAATACTGTATAAGGATATGAACACTAAAGGTAACTTTTATAGCTGAAAACTTGGTCACAATGCTTGCATCTGATTGGATTTTGCATTGTGTCTGTTCAATCAGCTGCATGGGCACCGAACATTCTAATCAGTAAAGTTGTTCATAAATTGGAAGAGTTTAAGTAGTGCTTTATCAAAGGCCTTTTTAAAAATTCATGCAATATTTATAAAAAATATCAGCTACAAACATGCTTGGACCAAATTTAAACAGCCAGGCATACCAAGAGATAATAAAAAGGAAAATTAACAATCAATATAAATAAAAATTAGATGGCTTAGGCCTGAAATTTGTTCTGAAATTAGTCTCTCTTTTAATAGAATTAAACAGATTAGGAGAATTAAAAAAAATATTAAGTATTAAAGCTAAAGCACAAACCTTTTCAAATCTACAGTATTTCTTAAAGGAGAACTAAAGGGCTTAATAGTCATGGGGTGATTCTTTGGGGGAGGTTAAAATACTCACCAATGCTCATCTTTTTTCCAACGCTGGCTCCTTCTTTATGTTACAGACAGACAATCTTCTTTTATTAAGTTCCAGCATCACAATCCCCTTTACTTCTACTTCCTCTTCATTACAAATGTAAGCAAGCACAGAAGCAGTATTCTGACCTAATAACGCATATGTACCTGCTCAGATCAATGATGCTGAAGAGGAGATGTGAATCGTAAATTGATTGCGACGCTGGAACTGAAGAAAAGAAGAAAGCTGTAACATGACGCAGGAGCCACCACTGAAGAAAACTGAGACACCTGTGGGTATATATAACAAAAGATTCATCATCCCTAGACTAACAAGTCCATTATGGAATGGGGTTCTTAATTTTCTTCTTTATTGAACCAATAAGACAGTTATGTTGAAATTTATTGTATAGGAAAAAAGTTTAACAGCAGGATATAACTTTTATATAGATATATTAAGGGAAAAGTATCAGCTTTGCAATGGTATTTTATTGCCAACTGCTATCCTTTGAGCTGCACTGCATAGTTTAAGTGATACTGAAGTGATCAGTAGACAGCTGGTTTTCTTCCTGTTTTGACCAGTGCATGGTGGTAGTTAAAGACTGCATTGACATAACACTCCACAGTTTTTGAAATAACTCAGAACCCATGAACGACAAAAAAAAGCAGTTCAATGTTTCCGTTTGTTTATTAAAGGAGTTCTCTAGATATAGGGCTCATAACTGAGCAATGCTTGCAAGGTTTTCTATAAATAGTTTTTCCAACAAGAATATTTACTTTGCCCCTTCTAGTAACTTGCTATTTTTCTCAGTCCTGATCTTTGTAAGCAGTTTGCAGTGATGTGGAAATAGACTAACAAATACATACTCCAAAAAGAGATGTATCTGTAGTCCCAAATCCCAACATGCTTAGCGGTGCTAATGTGTACAGTTCTGGGTCGTACTCTGAAGACTATGCCAAACTTGCAATTCACTGTAGCCACTGGGTTGGAGTTGTTTTACAATACTAAAATAAAAAAAATTAAAAAAAAAAAAGAGTCTGGGAAGAGATTTTTGGAAAATAGACTACAAACCATTATATTAGGTGACAAGGAACTAATGGTGAAATCCATACATAGCCTATAGAACCCATGTAATATGCAGCTTAACAAATACACATGATAATTAATTACAGTATTCCCTTTATACCGGTATCATCCCCCATGATGAAACTGAATATCCTGATAACAGTCATCATCTGTAGGGCAGAGGAAGATCACCATTTAAGCCCTGGTTGACTTCCTACTTGCTGCATAGTCATACACATTGTAGAGGACATACTGCCAGCCTATCTCCCAGAGTCCCTCTCAAGGACTATAGTTTCACCTTAAAGCAAAATCTACTTTGAATGTCCATGCATGTAGGGAAGTTCATTTTATACCATTAATGTACTGTATATTTTAAAGCTGCTGTTCCTGGCAAAAGTAAATTACGGTAGGTAAACAGAATTCAAGACTGATGACCTCTCATTTGTATAGTTCTCTGTTATAGTAATCTCTATGAAACATTTACTTTTCCTTTCATTGTACCCCAGATTCTATGACCATTACCCAGACTCTCTTGATGAATATGAGCAGGTAAGCATAACTGGAGTTTATGGGCGTAAGTGCAGTTACTTTGTAGATTTTAAATATGACTGGAGATTAGGGGCACTTGACCAATTTCTCTTTTCACAGCAATGGAGTAATGGGGAGTCAAGTCAGAGATGGATTTCCATGACAGAAGAGACAGAAAGGAGTGAAATGCAGCAGCTAATAAATAGTTGGTCCTTTATTATGAATTATATTCAGAAAAATTATTATTTTTTTAAATTAAATTCAACAAAATGCTCCCTATCGTGTAATAGGTCCCCTTGAGATTTTTAACAATTCATTAAAAGCTGGTTTACTCTCTGAATGGAAAATGATTTAATAAAATAAAGCCCCTTTCACATTACTGAGTTTGCTACAATTCAGTTGGGCTAAGTGAGTAGTTCTGACTGCTCACATGCAAGCACATTATATTGTTCTCCATAGCTTGGGGGTAACTTGGAGCCTGCTACTACTATTGTGCTTTTCTCCTAGTCGGTCTGACACTTGCATTCTCAAATCAAGGATACTGGTTGGCACATGGATTTTAAAGCATTATGCAGGATGTAATTTGCCATCATTTTCGTGTTCTAAAATCATACCATGCTAATCACGTTAATTACAGTAAGAATCAGTCGCGTACTGAACTCGGACACTTGCAAACACAGAAAGCAAAGTAGTACGAGTCCTAATTCTACTTCTGAATAGTGCAAAGAAAATATATTTCTTTATAGGGCTGATAGTATTGACTGCAGTCTGAACGTAGCTTAGTATGAATGTCAGCACAGTGGTAAACACTTGTACAAAGCAGAGTACATTAAAGGGCAACTAAAATGTAAATTAACCTTTTCAAACAGAAAGCTTACCCAGCAGCTGATGAAGCTCTTTGTTTTAATACTGAAATGAAGAGCTCAGTACTGCCTTCTCCTGCTGAAAGTATTGCTGAAAGTATTGACTGTGCCCGTGGCACAGAACCCAGACAGCACATGTTTAATCAGCAGAGCTTACACATAAATATCAGGTTATAGAACTGAGGGGACCATCCTAAGTCCCCTCTTTTCTAGGCTCCTAGCAGTGAGATGCATTTCAGCTAGTCACAGGCTGGCTAGCATTTAGCTTGCCTTTAAAAGCAAAGGTACCGTAAATAAAGAAGAAAGTAAATTAAAAAAAATATGAATTGCATAAAATACTGAACACATTTTTTCCCCTATATATCTCCTTTAATGCAGGGATATCAAACTCTCTTATGACATATAGTTAACATCATCTTTAGTTAGCTGGGACCTCTAATTTGGCTTTTCTGTACTAAAAAAAATGCCATTATTGGTTCTGCAGTAATGCTTTCCTATAAACTGCGGAATACCATTTATTTTCTCATTATATGAAATGATATGTGTGTATGAATCTACACACTGACAAAAAACGAAGTAGAGAGAGCCACTCCAGTCAAAGTTAAAAACAAAGCTCCCTCTTGTGGTCAGCATAGAATAAAACAAGTAGGAAGTTGCTATTTACTTACAATTCAACAAGATTCGGAAGCTTCTGGGCAAGGTTTTCAGGCTGAAAATGATAACACAATATTATTTTACACATTAGAAATGTCCAGATAAATGGAGATTTTGTTCAGAATAGTGTTATGTATTCAGGACCTGCAACCCTAACTGAAACAGTAATGGCTACAGGAGTAATATAGCAACAAGTTTATCCTGGTCCAATAACATTAAGAAGTCAATAATTATATTAATAATCTAGCTGCAACTCACCATTGAACCTGAACTGTGGATTGGATGGTGTACAGCACCAGGGCAATGAATGCTTTCTTCATTTGCCTTTCCCTCCTCACCCAAATTCAGAATGTGCCCTTGAGTTCAACTAACTTTCCACTTCTGGGTAAAGCTTTCCTCCTGAACTCTGTTAAATCCATAAAAGAAGAACTAATGCCTAGGGGAGATACTTAATCATAGAAGCTAATTATACTTATCAATAACCACCTTCGCTCCAGCGCTAGCTCCCGCTTCAAGATTTCTCCAGTCTTCATTTATTCTGCTCCTATGTGGAGGATCCTCTTCACCTCCTGCTTCCTCTTCAACATCGCTGATTTTATTTTCTTCTGTGCAAGCTCAAAATGCTGTGAGCATGGGTAGAAGAAAAAAAAACCCCAGCAATGTCCACGAAGCAAGCCTCACACTGTAAACAAAAATCAACAACCAATAACGGTTGCAAAATTCAGAAGCAAACAACACAGATGGATATTAGAATACTTAATTTGTGAAAGCTCCAAGTGCCTTACAATAAGATAAAGATCAATATGATATGCATAAAAACATTACTTTATTAAAAAGTCTATAAAGTTTTTTTCATGGTTACATACCAGGGTTGTTAAAGAGTTCCGCTTCATGTAAAGCCTCTCCAGGTACTGCAGCCCCTCATCTTTTAAAAGTTCCAGAGGAAAATGGTTAAGATTACGGTAATTTAAAAAGAGATTCTTGTGTTTTTCCAGCCTTGCCACAGAAATGGTATGGCAGAGTTCAGATGCCATGTTTTACAGGATGCCATCCAATTGGACATGAAAGTTATGAACATTTTATATCATTTCTAAAACCAAAAGAGATGGGAGAAGGTTGTATGAAATGTTTAACAATCTGAATGAGATGGAAAAATGTTATACCAGATTTTTTTGGCACCCTATTCCATAGTTTAACATAATTTATACAAATATTAAACAGAACAGGACACAGCACTGAAAAAAAATGATAGCTGTATGTTACAAGTTTCCAGATGTTTTTTAAGTGGTCCAATTCTTTTTTTTTTTTTTTTTACTAAGAAATTCTAATGTTCAGCCACCAGATAATGTAGCTACAGATTATATATATATGTAAATTAGTGGTGGGAATGTGATTTTGTGTCAGATTATTCACAATCCTTGATGGTTCTTCAAATAATATCATGATGACTGATACTAGTGCAAATTTGCATTCATGTTTGAAAATTCTCCCCATAGTTCATCTATCCAGATAATAAACATAAATGGAAATACATAGCCCCAGGCTGGTTGGCATGCTAAATGTTGGGGTCTTACCAACTGGCAGAAAAATGAAGAACTATGGAAGCAGAGAAAGAAGGGCCTTAGATCCACCCCCTCCATCCTCTGAACCTGGGCTGTTGTGTGCGGCTCACACATGCACAGTCAGCATCCGTTAAAGAGACACAGCAGGCACTGGAATCTTTACAGAAAGAGGGATCTGTAACGTGTGCTAATGTTTAATGGATATATTCCTCAATAAAAAAAAAGCACAGTATTGAGAGGATTGCCAATGAAAACAGAGCAAAGCTCTGTTACAAGAACTAGTGAGAGAATTAAGTGACTGTTGAGTGTCTGAATTGCTTTTGGGGAGTGCTTAAGTGGTTACATTGTAGTCCTTCATTTAATTTACTTATAGCAGGCCAGTCAACCTAGGGCTTTAGCTTCCGTTTAAAATGTACAGTATATTAATGTGAAATAGTAAGGAGTTTTGAAAGACATTACATTATAACACACCAGCACTTTTTGATGAACACTAATTGATTACAGATATAGCCCATAATGGAGAATATAGGTGGAGATACAAACCCCAAAATCAGAAAAGTTGGCACGTTGTGTAAATCGTAAATAAAAACA
>WMED01009374.1:0-16347 GCA_019650415.1 Pipa parva | reverse complement strand
GTAGACTTTGTAAAAATTAACATATGTGTCATTCTCAAAACTTTTGGCCATGACTGTATAGGGAGTCTGTATCCGTCCTCCCACCAGACATAATTGCTGTCTTGGTAAAGAAAGAGCAGGCAAATCATCCCCAATGAAAGTATGCAATTAACTGTCTTTTTTTTTTTCCTCTTATTTTAGAATGAAATCTATTTTTTTTTCCCACTTTGTTTTTGTGATCAAAGATATACATCTTTCATGAAATTGTCACTTAAAGGGGTGCTTAAATCAATAGTTTATACACAGGGACAGCAGCGAAGTGCACGTGGTCATCAAGTGAGACTACACCGACACCATAAATAGTATATCTTTGTGAGAAAAACTTTTTTCTCATTTTGCAGTTTTGAAAATGATGATTTACATACTAAAAAGGGAATGGGACTATTTGCGAATGAGAATAACACTTACCGCAAAACAATGTTCACCAGTGCTTTTAGACAAGAACAAACATATGACAACACCATATATTTAATAGAAATATTCTTTTTTATACTCTACAGGGAAGGCAGGGAGTCTGGTAACACCCTTTTTTTTTTTTTTTTTAAATAATAAAATTGTATTTTTGCTTATTCAGCTTTCAAAGACCCTTATTAGTCCTTGTGGACAGAAACATAGATTTGGCAACTCCACTTCACCACACGTGGACCTATCAGGCCCTAGTGCATGATGTTTTGGTAAGGATGAAACTGTTAACAAACTTGATAATGTGTCGGTATTGCCTCTCCGTGTACACAGTCTAGACTTGTGTGTTAGTTTTGTATTGATGTCATTTTTTAATGTGCTCTATTTGTCTTCTACTTTGATATACTTTATGTCCCCATTATTTATGTTTAATACTTGTTTAACTTAACTGTCTGTTTTGCACATACAAACACTACATGGCCAGCAGTATCTAGGCACCTCTTCTAATTAGTTTTTATGGCTTTTTCAGCCACACCTATTCGTAATTGGTGAACAAAACTTAAGCATCCTGCCATGCAATTTCTATAGACAAATATTAGCAGTAGACAGCGTTGTATTGAAAAGAACAGTGACTTAGAGCAGTGTTTCCCAAACTGCTGTGCGCGAAGTCCATTACTAGTTTTTAGTCATGAAAACCCATACGCGCTCTCGTGACCCGGCATTTTGCTTTCGTGGCACAGTACCGGGTCGCGACCCACCATTTGGGAAACGCTGACTTAGAGGAAGGGACAAGATGATACCTTTTCAACAAGTTAGTTGTTGCCCTAGTCAAGCACTGTTACCTATGACCTGGAAATGTATTAAAACAGCAGCTCAGCCAGGAAGTGGTAACCCACGCAATCTCACAGAATAGGAATTGGATAAAATGACAAAAACCTATGCAAGGAAATAGTCAAATAATGGTATAGTGCCTTGGGAACAAAATACAATAAGATATATTGATGAATATCCAGACACAAATGTGCAGATGAATCAAATGAATAAAATAAATTAAAATAAACGAATGTTCTTAAAAAGTCCAAATAAAAAGTCCAAAAGACTATATATAAAAAATCTTTCAATAATAAAACGCAATAGAAATGAAAATAAAATTGATGCTCCTATGCTTGTACCACAGAGGTCATCTGCCCTGTGACCTCACAAATGAGATGGTTCTGAGTGTTCAGAATAAAGAGGCAGCGCTGGACAACAGAAAAAATACAAAAGAGGGGAAAAAACACTCTCCTATTGTATTACTGTTGAACACAATGAACACATTTCGTTTCAAACATTAATTTCAATAACTACAATCTGGAATTCACGGCAGAATATGATAGAATTTCAATTAATTATCTGGACCTAAATCTTTTCGCGGAAAATGAAAAAATCCATTTGCGTATTTATAGGAAGCCTACAGACACAAACAATTTGCTAAACGCTATGAGTTGCCATCGCAACAAATGGATTAAAAATACGCTATTTGGACAATTTCTGAGGATAAAGCGGAATTGTTCTAAAGTGGAGGACTACAGCCATTTTGTTGATGACCTCGCTGACCATTTTAAAAGTAAAGGCTACTCAGACCAGGTTATTATGGAATCCAAAAAGAAAGATTTGATGTCCAGGGAAACCTTGCTTATCAACAGATGTAAGGAAGTCAATACCAACAGCATTCATCAGCAAATACACTGCAAAATCCAGTATAGTCCAAAAAAGCAGATAATATACTATCAACATATCTTCTAGTCCAACCAAAATTTTTCTTTAAACATGGTTTGAGTATTAAGGGCCAAATAGCACCATCCAACCTTAAAAATGAAAAACCATTAAACAGAAATACCTCTTATTCTCTCCCATCAGGCACCTTCAAATGCCACAGACAAAGATGTTCTGCTTGCAAATATGTTGGCAACAAACCACCAGCCAAGGACCTAATTAAAAGTTTCAGCAATAAACGCTTTTTTAACTGTCAAAGTTCATATGTGGTCTATGCCCTCATCTGACCATGTAATCTCCTCCTGTGTGATAGGAGAACCACTAGAAGGATCAGCAACAGAATTGTATAACACGTCAGGAACATTAAAAAAAATTGTTAAAAACACAGTGTTTCAGCACACTTTTTAATTGAAGCATAATAAAGACCCTAAGGATCTTAAATATTTTATTATTGAACAAATATCAGCAGGCATCATGGGGAGAGATAGACTTATTAAAGAGAGGCAGAGAGAGACCTATTGGATCTTTAAATGTAACAGCCTTGCCCTGCTGGGTCTCAATATTGATCTTTACCTAGCAGCTTTTTAAACTCCTAAGAGCCAAATTCGCTATAGTCCGAAGTGAGGTGCGGAGTGTTCACCTCACTTCGGACTGACTGATCTGTGCTCGCTGATGTCCACGTGCAGGACATCAGCGAGCGCAGATCAAGTCAGTCCGAAGTGAGGCGAACACTCCGCACCTCACTTCGGACTATAGTGAATTCCCCCTAAGTCTGTATATCTATTATGCTCATGTCAGCAGTTTTCATCCTTTTTTTCCTATGTCCTTTTATTTGGAACTATATGTTTTATTATGTGTTTTTTGTTCACTTCTCATTCATTTTGTTTTTATTCATATTTTACTTTCTTTGATTTATGTCCTATATATTTGCACCATACAATCAATTTCTTATGTATTTTAACCTTTTATTCATTTCATTATGTGCCCATCGATTAAGGTTGATCTTTTTTTAGTGGCTTTTATTGAATTGCCTCTTTTTCTCTAATGTCCACAAACCTTGTGCACCTTGTTTGGGATCATTTACCAGCAGTTTCCAGCACTACAGCTCCCAGTAGCGCTTGTTATGCTGGTGGAATGCATAACCAGCATTCACTTCCTAGCGGTGAACCGCATCATGTGACGTCATCAGCGTGTGACGTCATCGCACATCAGCAAAGAGCGCGACTAGGACTTAAAATGCTTCAAAAAGCGCTCACACACACAATACATCCATCCTAAATGATTTTCTCCTGAGGGAGCTGATGATTAATCGGTGAAACGAGTAGAGACTCTCATGTGACTGTTATTGGAGCCCATGTGACTGTTATTGGAGCCCAAGACACATTCTTATTGATATGCTTGCATTTTCATCATTTTTTGTGAGTACCCATTGTTTACTAATAAAATTGCACTTTAATATTGCCATACTACACTATGGTCTCATTTTCTGTGTATTTACACTGAAGAGGATGTTTTGCATTAAGAAAGGAAATCCTTCCCTCAAATTATAAGTGCTTGTTTCTAGCACTTTCTGGTGAGTGCTACTGATTGGGGCGGGGGGGGTCATTCCCACCCCACCCCACCCCACAACACCAGTCCACCACTCAGTTTACTGATTATTTAACCACCATTGTCCACATTTCACTGTGACTATTTTTTAATAGTGTGGATACGTTACTAATTGTTTGTGCACTTTCAAATCATTTATCCCTCATGTCAGCTACACATTTATAGTGTGGTACGTTTCTGCATTTACTGCACTTTGTGTGTTTTTTAACACTTTAACCTGTGCACATAACCTATATATATTGTATATATACGTATATATTTGCTACCACACAATTGTCACTTATTATCATTGTGTTCAATGGTACTACACTAGGGGAGTGTTTTTCCCTTCTTTTTTGTATTTTTTCTGTTATCCAGTGCTGCCTCTTTATTCTGAACACTCAGGACTTTCACAGAATAGGAACCCCAATTAAAGTGCGTAAAGTATCCAAGGAAAAACAGCATGTCTTCAGTTTCAAAACTCACTAAGTAGTTGCAAACTGCCATTTGATAAAGTGCTGAACTGGATGGACTTGTGTCTTTTTTCAGCCTTATAAACTATGTTACTATGTCAGCACAATAACTGTTCATTGGAGGATTCATGGTTTTGGATTCGGTAGAGTGCTGGCGTTAGCAGTGGAGGTTCTCTTAAATGTCAAATCCCATTTGCTTAAAACTGCAAAAAAAAACCCATGGAAGGTGAATGACTGATAAAGAGGGGAATGGATGGAGACTAAGCTTTAGGTGTTTGGATCATAGGTGAGACGTAGATAAATAGAACTCTGCTAGTGTATGAGTGCTTGATGCTATCTGTCAAACATAAAGGCGGAAGGAAGCAGTATGTGCGCTCTCTTGTTTTAAAAATTGTGCTTTAGGTTAAACTTTGTGAGTGGTTGGTGCAAACTGAATCATGCCAAAGGACAACATAAAAAAACTATTTTGGTGCGGAAACAGGGAACTGGAATATCACATTGATGAACTGGCTGAAGCAATGATCAAATCTCATTTCATATTGCATGTCTTTGGGATGCACTTCCCCATAAGGCTAGTTAATTATGCTTTTAAATCTAGTCAATCTCTAGAAATATCTATAAATCTCCTGGTTTAACATTTTCCTTGAACATCTTCAATAATGTATAGCTAGGGTTAAACACCTGCAAAAGCTGTTATTGCTGAAAGTGAAGCATTTCTCCCCAGTAGATGTTTTATGTGAAGCAGAATGATTTATTACACAGCACTGATAAACTCCCACACCATGAAATGTGTGATATAACTGCTAAATATGAGAAGAAAAAGATGCCTGACTGCTATTGGTTAAGCATTGTGCTGACCTTTTGGCCTCATCAGTCCATGCTTGTTTACATTCCTGGAATGCAGGAGATTAACTTGTGTGCAGGCGTTACATTACACATTAGGCAAAATTGTCCCAGGTCGAGAATACCCTTTCTTGCTAAACTTGCCATTACACATCAAATATATATTTCCTGGTGCAGGAGTTTTGAAGTACTGTGTAATAAATCATCCTGCTTCAGATGAAACATCTACTGGGGAGAAACCCTTCACACTAAGGTATAGTACTGCATATGTAAAGCTGTAATTTGAAAAATATTTCCCCTTGAATGGTTGATAAATGTAAAGTCTGTTAAACAGAACAGTTATAAGAAATATAATTGAGTAATGACATGAATGTATTATCATCATATAGTATTTCATGTTTTCTTGTTAAAAAAGAAAAAAGGGTCTGTAAAAACAAAGATACTATTTTGCACTTACAATTTTCTTTGCCTATACTGTACCTGCAAGTAAGACACAATTAGTGTAAATTCTTTTTTCCAGTAGGGGGCCCCCACATGCTCCCAGAGTCCATAGTTTCTAGACTTTCCTTAATACACTGAAATACATTTATCAAAGGACAATATAAAATGAGTGGGGAAAAAACAGTTTTTAAAGATTTTAACATTAGAAAATAGTATTTATTGTGGTCATTACTTACTCAAAAATGCAGTGTCTGTTGCAGTTTTTTTTTTTTTGAATCATAAACATATGAACTATTTGCTTCTCTGGCCATGAAAGGGTTAGCACGCTGATGTTCTGCTTACAGCGGCTTTAAATATAAATGCATCAGTCCGGCTGTGGATGATTTGCTACTGCACTGGTTGTTTTGGAGGTATCACAGTTTGCCTGCTGTGACAGGCTTCACGCTTGGGACAAAAGCAGAGCAAAACAGTAACTGGAGATGAAAACCGATGAAAAACCACAAGGTGGGCACAGGTCAGGACCATTCCCAGGTGTTTCCCTTCAGCTTGTAATGCAGTAATGAGATGAATATTTAGGGAAATGGTGAATACTCACACAGAAGTGATCCAGAAGGACCACGGGGTGAAACGGAGCATGTGGAGGTAGACAGGACTGCACACGCATATAGATAAAATCTCATACGGCGTAAATGTACATTTTTGTTGGAATTTCAGTGTATGTGTCTGAGCGCGCACACTACAGATAGTTTGTTTTTATGTCTCTTGATGATTCTGTGTTCTTTCTGTTCAGGAGTCATGTGACCTGCTTTTACTTCTGTCTGTCTAAGCTTTAGGTGCTTTGATCCTCATTTCGACTTCTTTTGCAAACTCCTTTCAACTGGGACCTTTTCAACCATGGCCTCACTTTGTATCATTTACATACAGTATATATATATTTTTGGTATACTCTCCTTTTGAATAAAGCTCCAAAATTTTGTGAGTCATTAATTTTAGAGATATTTTAATTATTTTTTTTTTCCTTTTAAGCCTTTAATATCTATTTTAAGCATTGACGTTCTGCCATTTACCGTTTTTTGTTGACTGGCCTAGTGACATTCTGACAGATTTACATTCCCTTTAGCTTGTTGAAGAAATAATCTCCTTTTCAACTATTAATTTATGCCCAATGCAGGATTTCCACCTAAATCGAGTAAATTTGGAGGAATCTCCTGCAGTAGAGAGCAGTCCTTCTGGTGCCCGACCAAAGAAGAAGAACAAGAAATCCTATGATCTGACAGTGGCGGATAAGTTCTGGCAGAAGCACAAGGGAAGGTCAGATTATCTCATAAAAACTAAGTGTGTGTAGTGGGTGAGTGGTTATAAATTTAGCTTTATACAGATGAATTTCTTTTTTACTTTAATCCACATCAAAATGTATGACCTCACAGAGGCTTGAAAGGAGGAATACTTTTTCCTTCATCTAGCTTCAGAAGGAACAAGGAAAAATAAAGAACTTATATTATCAGGGGTGGAAAATATTGACTATGATTCAGTAGTTTGGAATAAAATTTTGTTTTTCTCTTACATCATGGGGGACAGAGGAACACTTGGTAAAAGGTACCTCCCATCAGGAGGTAGGACACTGCAAGGATCTGAACTAAGATCCTCCCAATTACCTTTTATCCCTGCTTCTTCCCCTTTCCATATAGTTTTTTCTGTGTCCTCTGCTCAGGAAGGTTCTCAGTACAGACCTCTAACCTCTAGTGAGGTTTTGATGCAAGGATCAAATTGACTTATGGTCTTCTCTTCCTGTTGTTCAGATAAATCGTCTAAATAGTTTTTCCCACTAATGAGCATTTACAAGTGCTGGTGACAGAACAGTGAGAAAAACCTGAACAAAAATTTACATTTTCCAGAACATTTGCACCAAAACCCCCAGCAGGCTTTTTCTTTCAAGGATTCCATCCACCCCTGCAAAGCAACAGGCTTTTCAGACTGTTGTGGCACAGCTTATAATCACCAAGGTCATCTGCCCAGTACCTCGATATAAAAGGCTAAGTGGATATTATTCAAACATATTAATTGTTCCCAAGAAAGACTGACAGTTTTGTCCAGTCCTGAACTTAAAGAGACTGAGCCATACTGTGACCTATAAAATATTCAGGATGAATTCCATCAGATCAATAATTCGCTCTATGGAGCCTAGAGACGTTCTTGCCTCCTTACATATAAAGGACTCGTATTTTCACATCCCAATTCACCTGCTGCACCAAAGATTTATTTGGTTTGCTTTCAAGAACCAACACTTCCAATTAGTAGCTCTACCATTCGGCCTATCTTTAGTGCCTCGGATTTTTACCAAGGTGATGAGTGCAGTCATGGTCCACTCATGCCTGCTAGGGATCCACATTACTCCCTTCCTAGATGATCTCATTAAAGCTCTCTCTCACACAGAGGTACTTTTGGCAATCCAAACCGCTATGCCAGTTTTGCTAAATTTATTTTGGACCATCAACCTTCAAAAGTCAACTCTGCAACCCAGCCAGAAAATGATTTTCCTGTGTATGCTTTTCAACTCCAATCTCCACAGAGTATTCCTCCCTCCATAAAAAGTAGAAAAGATAAGGACAGTGGCCCAAGACCTTCAACTTATACATCCCATGCACTTCTGTATGCACATACTAGGTCTTATGGTATCTACTATAGAGATTGTTTCCTATGCTCGATTTCACTTTTGCCCTCTCCAGGGACATATTCTGCGTCACTGAAAAAGTGGAGATCTCTCTCAAAGGATCCTCTTGTCCGCTAGTTTTGTTTTGTCCATTCTTTTCCAGCACCGTCTAGCCCTCATGACAGACATAAGCACCTTTCTCCATGGGGTAGCACATATAAAGACCCCTTTTTGCCAACCTGTTCCTCCTTGGGGCCTCAACCGGGTTCTCTCAGCCTTGCCAGAATCCCCCCTTTTGAACTGAATATGTCCATCGACATATTGTGGCTTACCTCTAAATGTGTTTTACTGCTAGCTATCACTTCAGCTCACCAGGTTTTGGAATTGGGAACCCTTTTGGCCAAGCCTCCCTTCTTGATTTTCCATAATGACAAAGTCGTGCTCTGCACGCCTTGCTCCTTCCTGCCTAAGGTAGTGTCAGTTTTCAACATCAACGAAGAGATGGTCCTTCCATCCATTTTTCCTCATCCTTAATCCCTCGGGGAGAGGTGTTTACATGCCCTTGACTTGTTCCAGCCTCTGAAATTCTGTATTTCCCATTCTCAGGACTTCAGGCTGTGTACAACCTCTTCGTTATTCATGGGGGTCGATGGTGGAGAAGGGCAGTTTCTAAAGCTTCTCTTGCCCACTGGATCAAGGAGACAATTCCCATAGGGCATATGTAGCTAAGGGCAAGACTCCTCCATTTGCTATTAAAGCCTGTTCCACCAGTGCAGTAAGTACTTTTTGGTAATTAAGAAATCTAGTGTCTGCTGAACAGCTATACAAGGCAGGTACCTGGTCATCTTTGCATACCTTTTTTTTTACCAAAGTTTACACTTTCACTTTCTCTGAAGCAGCCTTTGGATGTAAAGTTCTTCAGTCCATGGTTCAGACTTAATCTATTCCATATGGACCCACCCTCTTGAGACACTTTGGGATGTCTTAGTGTTCCTGTGTCCACCACAACGTAAGAGATATACAGTATACTTACCGTTAAATCAGTTTCTCTGAACTGGACTTCCCTCCCTGCTATATATTGTTATAGTTATACCACTAAATGGGAAGGGGAAGAAGCAGGGATAGAAGGGAAAGTGTGAGCATCCTTGCAGTGTCCTACCTCCTTGTAGATGATGTTTTGCTATTCTTCATATAGATATAAGGAAAGAGAGAATAGTTTGGGAAGGAACAAATTGGTGCTCCACAGTTTACAAGAAAAGCTGTGGAAATAGAACACCCCATGTCCAGGTAAATGAAAAAAACATGAATGTTCTTTTGTGTATGTTATCATACCAAACTGATCTCCATTGCTTTGACCAAGCAGTGAAAAAGAAGTTCCGTTTCTATGTCAGGAGCCTATTATATTGATTAAATATGAAATTTTGTGCCTATCAGTGTGATAGTTTGAAATAATGTGTGCTGTCATTATCCTCTGGTTTAACATTTAATTGTCCTGTCTGTGAACACAAGGATGATGTAAGTGGTGGTTTTTAGGTGTACTGCCTTTAGTGCAGGAGCTAATCAATCCTGCTGTCCATTTTCCTTCTGATATTTATATATGCAGCTGGATGTTGTATCTTTACATAACCTTCATTAATAAAAAGTTTGTTTCTGCTTTATCCACTCATCCTGTAATAAGCAGCCACTATTTTATATATTTAACTGTTGTGAATATATGATGTGGTCTATGTTGTTTCTTTTCCTTCCTGATATATTGATCCTTCATATACAAAGAACCCTTGTTTTGTTTTGTTTTTTATATAAGATTGATGCTGATGTTGTATTGTTTTTTTTTTCCCCAGCCCCTTTCCAGAAGTGGCTGAGTCTGTACAACAAGAGCTGGAGTCATACCGCACTCAGGAAGATGAAGTGAAACGACTGAAAACAATCATGGTAAAGAATCCTCCCACTTAGATTGTAAGCTCTACAGGGCTGGGACCTCCAACCTCCTGTGTCAACCACAACCTGGCACTTAAAGTGATGTTTCCTTGTGATATTTTACTTATATTGTTTAATGCACTTTTCCCATGTCTCTATTGTACTTGTATTGCTGAGTTGGACAGCGCTGCGTAAATTTATGGCACTTTATAAATAAAATTATACATACAGTTAAAGATGTGGCAAAGTGTCTGACAGCTCAAGGATAGTAACGCCCAGCAATTATCTGCTATTCCATTAGAACAGAGACATCATAGAGAGAAATAATTGGGAAGTGTGTAATTGGGTCACACGTGGGTGCTTATAATGGACACAAATCACAGAATTGACCCCAGTATATAAACACTGTTTTATGGTGCTATTTTGATTCATGGTTTTTGGTAGTTTTAGCTCAGCTGTTTATAGAGTGAAGCCCTTGTGTGTTCTGACATTATTGCAACCCTGGCTACAAATGATGCAGAAAGAGCCATGGTGACAAAACTGGATGTTTCCAATTCTTTTAAACATTCTTGTTTTTGATTTCTCAGGGTTTAGAAGGAGAGGACGAGGGAGCAATCAGCATGCTATCTGACAACACTGCAAAGCTGACATCTGCTGTTAGGTATGTACTGTTATATTTATTCCCCCTCCCTATGGGGAAGTCATTTTCTCATATATTTCAAACTGTTTGGTATTGTAAAACACTTAATTGTATCTGAAAGAAACACTTCCATTTCGCTGTCCATCATCAAGTGTGCTGATTAGAATGTTTAGTGTACATGCAGCTGATTCAAAGATTGCATGCAGACTTATTTATGTAAAATAGAACAAAGATTATAACAGGAATGTATAACTAAATTAGTGATCTGAATCATTTTGCATTTTAACTAAGAATTGACTACTATATCAACATTAACCTCAGTGTTCATTTGCATATATTTTAAACCTTAATCATAATGGGGATTTAGTCTCCCTTTAAGTTGACAAGTTGGAATGAGTAATTCATCACTGCATTGTGGACATAAATGAAGCCTTGATAAATATTTATAAACCGCATATCTAGAATAGGAATGATTACGTGTGTTGAGCTGTATGTTTCTTTTTCCTATCAGCTCTCTTCCAGAGCTCTTGGAAAAGAAAAGATTAATTGATCTGCATACCAACGTGGCCACGGCTGTCTTGGAACATATCAAGGTGAGTGTCTCTTCTAGAAAATACGTACAGAACGAATTCCTTTTTTTTCTTCTCAGTGGTTTAGTTTTCCAAGAATCTGCCTGCCGTCTAGTAGTGTAATTTAACAAAGGTAATTTTACTCAATAATCTTAGGGCAGTTATTTAATTCATTTGTTAATTTAATTCATAGTAAAATTGAACTCTAAACTGCATTTGTTTTACTGTAACAAAGGTTCTCCACTTTAACTATGCTTTGCTTTATAGATTCTGCATATTAAAAAATGTTCTTTTCTGTTTTACATAATGTGCCTTTCTGTTTTACATAATGTGCCTTTCTGTTTTACATAATGTACCTGTAGGCAAACATGAATCTGTTTAACTATTCATTCAAGGTTTCACTAAAATCTTCAAATTGGAGCAAATTGACAAAGGTGCTTTAAATGTATATTCACTTCCAAAATCATGTTAACAAGTGCGAAAAAATCAACTTTTTAATGCTATTCATATTCAGGGAAAGGGATAAGGAGAGATTTTAATAATATTGAATGTCGCCTACAGGAGCTTCCCCCCCCATATTTTGTTACTGGTCCCGATGAAGAACTATTTAAAGCACCCACGTTATTCTATTCATGATGCAAATGGCTTTATGGGAGATAAGTAGCATGCTGCCTGTCAGTCATATTGTCAAACTGCCATTCTTGGGTGATAGCCAATAACACAACATGCGCTCTCTGCATTTTCTCAGTGAACTGCTAGTGTCAAAGAGACGATGCAGAACTAGATTAGCCAGCAATAAGTCTCAACCCACACTCTGCATGTGATTAGACTTTCAGCTATTTGTCCATAGTTTATTTTCTCTTCTTGTTTTTATGTATTCAGAATTTCTCAACATGCCAACAAAACAAAATATCTAATAAGGCTTTTCTGTATATATTCCCCTAGCTGAGTACAAAAGGTGTATGAACATTTGCTTTAGAATAATAAATGCAGAAAGGATCCCATCTGGCATACAATATTTTCACTGGTTATTTGTCAAATATGTAAATCCCAAAGACATATAGGTGTGAATTCGCTAGCTATAAAGACAGTCACAATAAACTGCTTCTGTCGCAGGCGCGACTTTATTATGGGAAAATTGTCACAATCTTAATTTTAAAAAATTGTCACAACTTTACAATAGGGAAATTGTCATAGTCAAGGATTTGCTATGGGCATTTACTGTTTTAGAATTTGACAGTCAAATTCGTACATTAGTGAATAACCCCCTGAATGATTCATATACAAGCATAGTGGCAATCTGACAGTGCAAAAGTCACAGTGTGCTTGATGCCATCATACGTGGCACCCCCTTATCATTGGTGTCTGCAGACCACTTTTTAAGGGGAGGGGCTGCTATGTGATGCTATGATGTCAGTTACATGGCACATTGGAACCAATTAGGATCTCCCAGCGCACCAGGACAGAGGGGCGCATTGTGAGGCCAGGATGACTCCCGATGCACCCCTGTTGCCTTACAAAGCCGTGGGCTTGTGGCTGTTCCTATAGGCAATAGAGGCACGTGCTTGTTCATAGAGGCGCCTCAGTCCTAGTCAGCCACAGAAAAAAGGGGGAATTAAGGGAACTGATTCTAATTGAGAAGTATTTTTATTAGTCAAATGTTAATTTTGACATTTGTATTTCATTTTGCATCAAATTACAAGTCACACAGCACTTCTGTTTACAGCATAATTCAGTCTGGTTATTTTTGCAAAGGGGTGTGGCCAGTTAGCAGGTGTGGCCTAAGGTGCTGAACATTCTGTGCCTATAAGCTCCTGAGATTTAAATCTGACACAGATGTTAAAAGGCCATTACATACACTTTGATTTTTTTTAATCTAATGCAAAAAGCATATAGTGTAGTCAAAAATGTCAAGCTACAGTGCAGAAGTGTATTTTAGATAAGGAGTGTGAAAAAGTTGTTGTCCTTTATTGATGCTGATACATGGTATATCGAGGTGATGACCCCAAGTTCTCTGTGTTGGCAGAATTCATAAAATGTCATGAAATTACATCATGCTTAAGGAATGTGTGTAAAAATAATAGTTTTCTAATTTATGCTACCATTCTACAGCCAAATTGCCATCAACCAAGATGCTACACAATGGATATCAACTTCTTGTCTTATGATAATTAGTTGGCTGGCCTGTGACTAGCTGAAACACTGCATCAAATAATCAAATTGACGTAACTTTTGACTGCACCAGTCCTTCATTTCAGGGTGAAACAGAGGACTCAGGAAGCTCATTTTGAAACCAGGAGCTCAGCCAGATGCTGGATAAGCCCCCTGCCCTGCTGAAGGGGTTAATTTAGCTAGTCACATTTAGCTTGCCAGCCAGCTTGTGAGTTTAACAAGAATAATGATAGATGTCACTTCTGCCTGACATCTAATGAGGCAGCTTTATCTTACATAGTTTATGTAAATACATTATACAGAAGACGACCATATCGTATTTCACTTATACATGTGCTTATACATTCATAGAGAGTAATGTAAAAATATCTATCCAAATCTGCATGTGGTGAGCCTGATGGATTTGTAGCGTTGCCATGTGTTTTACGTTATCTTTCCAAAAAAAAAAAATGTGATTGATGACTTGAATTCATCTTTCGACTGAAGACAAGAGCCACCTATTGGTATACTGCTTTCGACTCTGTGCATATTTTCACAGTTCATACAGGCTGTGTCCATTGGCATGTCTTGTTTTCAGTTGATCCTATAATGAATCAAAAATAAATACCAGGAGTAAATCATATAAACATTATCTGATTAGTTTGCATTCTGTAGCTACCAGATGTCATTATGTTTGTGCTAATTTATTGATTGTATTCTGCTTCAGCTCTCTCTATATAGGCTTTGGTATTCCAAGATAGGGATGTAAAAATACTACTGAATAAAGGACTAGTCCCAAGGTTAGCTCTGTCCTTGTTTACTAAGCTGGTGACATTTATTTGCATTTGCCATGGCTTGCTAAAATGATTTGGACACCTTTTGTTTGCATACACTGCTCTTGGAAAGGTGATGTATCCTGCTGTAAGATACCAGTTATCTACATAAAGGGGAAATGGCACTAGAGCACTCCTCCTTTTATTTTTTTAAATATTCAGGACTTACTCTTAAAAATCTTTGCCCTCTGTTACTGGACATGATGTACCTGTAGAAGTATTTTGTCATAAACTGCAGTTTTAGTGATAGTTTGTCTCTTTATAGTTTAAGTCTCATATTGACACAGCTGCCGCAGAGTGACTTGTTCCGGACTTGTCCTCTGTTTTTAAACAGTAAATTATTCCTTTGGCTTTCTTACAAGTTAACTTTTTTTTTCTGAATATTTCTGTTCCCTCTTCTATTGTGCTGTTACCTGTACAGACATTATGGCTCCCTCCCAGTAGTTGTTCTGTAGGATGGGCCAGGGCTATCAGCTGTAGGTCTGGGGCCACATGTGGTTATTAAAAAAAAAAAAAGGTTTTTGGCCTCCAGATACTTTGAAGTTATACCAGACAACTCTACTGTAGGCCACCTTACTTTCATAACTACCCACTGGGCAACTGTCAATTGCTTTAAGGATTGACCTGACCACATGATGCCCCTTAACCCTAGCATTCCTCAGTTGTCAGTAAAGTTTGCAAGTATGTAGAAACTGTTAGGTGATGCTACATTGCACGTAGCAACAGACTAAAGAAAAAGTGTTTTCAGATGTAGACATTTTGAAATGTCCTTCTGTTCACTTTCCTCTTAATTACCAGCATATTTAATTATTTGGATGGACCTTCTAATCTCTTTGCAGCTGGTCACCATATGCTACCGACAAGCTTTAACCTTTCTTTTTTTAAATAGCCATGCTTGATGTTGTGTTTTCTTTTTTTCTATTTAATTATTTTTAGGTTCCTTAGCAAGTTCCTCATCTGGCATTTGATTATGTGCTTTGTTCTGTAGCTTGATATGTGGCACATATTAGGATATTTCTGGGACCTTAAACTGGACAGGAGTTTATACACACACAAGATGAGAATAATAGGGATTTATTTTAGATAAGATGCAATATTATTTAATCTCTACATGTAGAGCAGCTTTCCACAGTGACTTATTAATCCGTCACCGCGCAACCTACTGTGTTTTGATCAGATCTTTCTTGTTGAGCTAAACATTTCATAATTTAATCATTTTCTATGAAAAGGTTTCCTTGTTTCTTGGACATTCATATGAGGGAGCTACGGCACAACTATCGAACAGCGCATTCATAAAACTGCTCTTTAAAAAAAAAAAAAAAAAAAACGAAAACAGTTTGGCCGAGAGCTAAAGTCCTCATATGTTGCCTGCATTTGGTGAATCTATTTCTCTGCTGCTTAGATTCCATCTGTGTTTAACATCGTCCTATGGAAATGAACCATCAATCAGCCCCTCTGGTGTGTGCTGGCAGCTCTTTGGCATGAGTGCTGATTAAGTCAGGACTTGGATTCTGTTCCTGTGTCTCATAACACCCTTTCAGATTCAAATATTTCAACAAACAGCCCCTGTTTTTATCCCTGGCTGGAACTTCTGTTTGTGTCCGACAGACTCTTCTACCAAAAACAGAGGCTTAGCCAGTCCTCGATCAGAAAGCATTATGATTAGAGATGTATACTGATAAGCCACCATGTGGAACTGAATAGCAATAATTAAGAGCAGAGATCTGGATATAATTTAAGACATTCTAGTTTAACTACGTCATCCAATAGTATGTCGTTATCTGTAAATGTTCTAACTAGACCAGTGTGTTCAGCACCAAGGTAAAAAGACAGGCAGACAGTGTCCGTAGACTTCAGGTATTTTTTTCTCACATGGAGTGAGTGGAAATGTGGCAGAATGAATCAGAGGGAAAGATCTGTGATATTTGATTGAAACACTGTAGCTGTTCATTCTTTGTTCTGTCAGTGGAGCTAAATTCCTTCTCACAGTAACATAGAGTTCCAAATATTCCAATAGAGTTCCATAGAACTCTATTACATAGTAACA
>WMED01009373.1:0-16347 GCA_019650415.1 Pipa parva | reverse complement strand
CATCCGATCGCCATAAAACTTATATGAAAAACAATGTCATCGAAGCTACAATTCTGAATGAGAAGTTTAAGGGGGAAGATATACTGTCGCCACGTATTCCAATGATCCCAACAGATATTCCATTTGAGTTTAAACTTTTGCAGTTTCCGGTGCGACTCGCTTTTGCAATGACCATCAACATAGCACAAGGACAATCGCTGCATGTGTGGGGGCTAGATTTGGAGAATCCATGTTTCTCAAATGGACAACTATATGTGGCCTGCTCACGCGTCACAAAACCTTCTGATTTATTCGTATACGCACCAGATGTAAAAAACAAAAATATAGTATATCCACAAGCACTCAAATAAATAGAATTTAAATTACACTTTCAAATGATTTGCTAATGTAAATAAATATTAATAAAAATGACACAATGCAAATTGATTTTTTTTTCATAACGAGTTTTCTTGAATTTCCTTTTTTCTGATATTGCAGCAACGCGCGACTGGTAAGCTAGTATATTATATTATTATATTATTAATTTATTACATTTTCCCAGATTGGGAACGTTGGACTGTTAAAGGTTAAGAAATACATTACCAGCATTTTTACTCTTTTCAAAACCAAATCATGTTCCCGGATTTATACTAGTCAGAGGCACTGTTGTAATTAACTTGTAGCTTGATTTAGTGTATGAAAATTGGAAGGTGATGGGATTTTAAGATAAAAAAAACAAACAAACAGTTTTTTTACAAATATTTCCTTTAGGACAGCAGATGACTGCTTCAATTTATGAAATTGTGCATAATGCCTTGCGTAGCATTTACCTAATTATATATCTGTTTGCATTTGGGCTGTCCCTGCATCAGTAAAATACAATTTGAATAGACATACTCACAGTGATGACTTGGATAACTTAGGCATAAAGTGCTACAGAAAGCCCAATTTAAGTACAATAAAAAAAATAAATAACACAAACCATTAACAATCAGGGATTCATTGATAGTATTGAATAAGACTTCATAGGCAATCCAGGCAGTTTGACTACTTTTAGCATTACCGGTCCTTTGAATGCTGTTTGTGGAATCTCTATTAAACTTAAGTATATCAATGCAATTTATAAAGAATAATTCTTGTATGGTTTGTTTATGATCTATAATTTTCTTGTTTAGATTTAAGTTGACCAAAGAAATGGTGATGGAGAAGCCAAGTCCCCTGCTTGTCGGGCGGGAATTTGTGAGGCAGTATTACACTTTGCTCAATCAAGCACCAGACTTTCTGCACAGGTATGCTATTTTTTTCTTCAATTTATGCACTGCATGATACCTTGAGGAAATATAAGGAGTTTAACAAATATAAACCAACCAAGAGAGGAAGTTGGGGCCCTATTTCTGTGAACTTGCAGCCTCTAATATTGGGAGTGCAAATCAGGAAATTTAGGCAATAATGCACAGGTGAAATTTGAGATTAGATATGCTATAGTTAGAAGGGGAAGTTGCCTTCTTGTAATGCTTAGAGCTTAAACAATATGCATAAACATTAAAGGGGTTATTCTCTAAAGTCCGAATTCGATTGTTGAATTCTCAAACTGCAGATTCCCATAGCATCCATGACTGCGACAATTCTCCCACTGTAAAGTTGCGGCTGCGACAATATTCTCACTATAAAGATGCGTCTGCGACATAAGCAGTCTATTGTGACTGTCTTTATTTGGCGAATTTGCACCTATACACAACAGTTTTGACTTTTCCATGGGTGGTAGGGTTGAACCTTGAAATGCCAAACTGCTAGAAGTAATAGAGGAATAATTTACCAGAGACTTAAAAGAGCAGTTTTTGAGGGTGGGTGTTATCAAGGAAGAAAGAAATGTGGTTGAGAAGAATGAGAAATGTATGTGACCTTGCTTTGCATATTCTGTGCACAGTGTTTGGAAATTAAGAGCAGAGACCAGTTATGATGTGCCTCAAATATATTCCTATTAAATAATTTGTATAAATCTTTCAACCAGATAAGAGGCAAGGAGAAGAAATGAATGCAATGTGTATCTGCTAGAGAAGATGAGTTAAGGAAATGTTCTTTAAATACTGACTTATAGCAACTTTATTTTGAAGACTAAGGGGTGCAATATAGTGCAATCCAATTTTCTGCATTTCCCTGTGTCGAAATCAGATTGTGTTCTATATCTATATCAAACAATATCAGTAATTAACTTATGGCAGTATTCGTAATGTATATTGAATTTTTTTAATTTTTTTTTAAGGTTCTATGGCAGAAGTTCATCCTATGTCCATGGGGGTTTGGACAACAATGGGAAACCTGCAGATGCAGTCTATGGGCAAACTGTAAGTAGTTAGTTGTTTTTTTTTTTTTTTTGTTTGTTTTTTTTTAAAGCTTCCCATCTTACCAAAATCATCAGCGACAGTGTTATAATGGTTGTCCTCTTTTGTAGGATATCCATAAGAAGGTGATGTCCTTGAATTTCAAGGATTGTCGTACGAAGATCCGCCATGTTGATGCACATGCCACAATCAATGATGGTGTAGTGGTGCAAGTAATGGGAGAGCTGTCCAACAACCGACAACCTATGCGTCGGTTCATGCAAACTTTTGTGTTGGCTCCCGAGGTAAATGTCTTAGAATCCATATATTTTTAACTATAACCATTTTATGATAAAACACATGTATGCTGTTGTCCATGTTTGCAACAGAAATAGTTGATGAATTTTTTGTAATACATATATTAAGGCATTTATGTTCCACTTCATATTTTATAGTGATTTGTACTGATTATTCAGTGCATCTGCAGCTGACTAAACAAACAGGATGCAGGATGTATCTAAAAGCCTACAACAAAATTGTTGGATTTCATATTTATATATTAAGAACCTTCTTGCTAATGAGTTTAGTGTTTCTTAAGTGTAAAGCTTGTGCCCACCTAATGTTATAGTTTTAATGCAACTAATTTTTATTAATGGTCTGGAACAGCCTTCAGTATCTGACTATTAAACATTAACATTTTTCTCTTAAACAATTTTCTCTTGCAGGGCTCGGTGGCAAACAAGTTTTATGTTCATAATGACATATTTCGTTATCAAGATGAAGTATTTGGAGATTCGGATACAGAGCCTCCAGAAGGTATTTATGAAATTTTTAATTATCTTGTTTTATGTAGTAGCTTGCCGTACTTTCTTGTGCACAGGGTCTTTACTGCCCCATGTGGGAAACTTAAACTAATGCTTGTTCTGACTGGGGTCATTCTTAACAGGGGGATGCTAATTATATTTAATGATCGCCTCTTTGCTCCAGCACTGGCTTCTGCTTCAAGAAACACTAATCTTCTTTTGTTCCAGTGCTGCAATTCTTTTCAGGTTCACACCTCTTCTTCAACATCATCAGTTGAAGATGTGCATTAGCTTGAGCATGTGCAGAAGAAAAAAATGGTGATGTTGAATAGGAGGTATGAACCTGAAGAGGTTTGCAGCTAAGGAACAAAGGAATCAGTTTCTTTAAGCTGTAGACGAAGGAAATGATGACCCCCTAGTCAGAACTAGCATTAGTTCCCCTTATGGTGTTTACTAAGACTGCACCTTTTTGGGTGTGCACTGTTTTTCTGCTTTTTTTTTTTATTATTCAGCAATTGGTTGTCTTATTTGTTTTCTAATCAAATAAACAAATTGTTTGCTTTATTCTAGAATCAGATGAAGAAGCAGATGAGCCAGAGGAAAGGCCACAGAGCCCAGAAGTAGGTGCCACCGAGGAAGTCTCATACTATGAACAAACTGGAAGGTAAATATTAAATCCCTACAGATGGTTATTGTTTCTGTAAGTGTTTTGTGGCAGTGTTTGCTCGGATCCCCCTTTTAATTGTAGGATTACTTGGAATGAAATGTTATTACTTTTACAGCAACAATGATTTGGATGAACAGTTGGAGGAACCAATAGTTGAAGCAGAACCTGAACCAGAGCCAGAACCTGAACAGGAGCCGGAGCCAGAAATAGTAGAGGAGAAATGTGAGCCGGTGTTGGATGAACCTGCACATGAAGAGGAAGTAGAAGAGGACGACGAAGTGGTTGTTGTGGAGAAAAGCCCATCTCCTCTTCCAGCAGATCCTGCCCCAGTAGTGCAAGAGGACTCTAGGGTAATATATTTTATCCACCTTTTATTTAGTGGAATTTCTGGATTCATGTTAAGTTTATTAAGGGGTTGCTGTTTTTCTCTTAGGCATTTTCTTGGGCATCCGTAACCAGCAAAAACCTTCCTCCCAGTGGAGCAGTTCCTGTTTCTGGCATCCCACCGCATGTTGTCAAAGTCCAGACATCTCAGGTACATAGATAACTTTTTTTTTTGTAATATTACCTGTATTAGCTGTATATGATACTGTTATGGCAGATTCCATGTTTATATTGAATGCTCTTACACAGTTACCTAAAGGAGGAGAGCCAGTCAAGCAGTTTTATTTTTTGGTATTATGGTTACAATAATGTTCTTGTACATACGGTAGTTTTGTTGCTGCATAAAAATGGTAGGCTTGCTTGGATGGCTGGCTTATTTCAGGTTTTTCATGTTTACAGCTGGAGACTAACCTGTTAACTTTCCATTACAATAGACACGGACAGATGCCAAACCAGAATCCCAAACAGCAGCTCAAAGACCACCACAGCGTGATCAGAGGGCAAGAGAACAGAGGACTACAGTACCACCTCCCAGAGGACCTAGACCTGGTAAGAGGAGGCAAAGCTGCTGGTGGGACAGGTTCACTAGATTTTACTTCACTTAATCCACATTTTGTAAAGGACAATTTAAACTTGACTATATGTGTTGGGGTGGTGTTTTTTTATTTTGTTTTTTTCTTGTAGCATTCTAACAAATATATTTTCCAATCACAAACTTTGAATTGCCTGTATATAAACCATTCTAAAAAGTTTTATTAGTTATTCTATTCAAATAACTTCATTTAAAGGACCAGAAACAATAGAGAATCTGGTTTGGATTGACTTTTCAGTTATTTCAGCATACCTTTGGATTCCTAGTTCCTACTGTTTTTGCTGGTTGCAGCCATCTTTTATCTGGAAAAGCATAACTGCTATGCCAATCTAAATGGCAGTTTTCTTTCTGACACCGTGGTAGTCTTGATTCTATCAAGCCCAAGTACCCTTTGACATCTTTGTACAACTTGAAATTTGATGTAAATTGTTCTCCAAATCCATGATGGTTGGCTTTAATGCTTCATTTTAAAGGGAAGCTAAAGACAGAAATCAAATTCATATATTATAAAATATACCTGACACTAACTGGGAAGTCCAAATTTCCATGGGCAATGGAGTAGCTTATCTTGAAGAACGAAGACAATTTCATAGCGAACGCTACAGCTATGGAGCTGCCCTCTGACAACCCCCTCATGACCGGCATCGGTGGTGCAGAGCGGCGTCAACGTCATCACGCCTACTCCCGGCATGCCCAGTGATTTCACCGCTCAGCATTGGGTGAACTCGGAGCAGTGAAATAATGCAGCTTCATAGCTGTAGCGATCGCTATGAAACTGTCTTCGTTCTTCAAGATAAGCTTTACAATTTTTGTCAGGTTGACTTGTTACACTAGTTCTTTCTCACTGGCATTTCATTAGTTGATATCTGAAAGATTGCAGAAATATTAGTAATCTGATCCTGGTAACCTACGAATTCATTGTGATCTCTTCTGATAATATACTTCTTTTCCTCTGACTTTGCTATATACCTGTGGAAATAGTTTCAGAGTTTGTCACTCTCCATTCTAACATTGAACATTTTGCTGTTTGTCCTAGATTTGCTCAGAAGTCATCGGAATATGAAACTTTTTTTGTGCTTGCATATTTAATATTTTAGCAGTTATAGAATGCAGCTCTGTCAAAGAGAGGACTTTTTTTTTTAGGTTTACCACAGTCCTCAATTTGAAGAGGAATAATATTCTATGGCAGCAGTGAAGGTTCTTTAGAGTTGCAAAAGAATAGAATCTTAAGTTTTTTTTTTGTTTGTTTTTTGTTTTTTTAGTACGAGAAGGTGAGCCAGGAGAGTTGGAGACCAGACGTATCAACAGGTATCCAGACAGCCATCAATTATTTGTGGGTAATCTTCCCCATGATGTGGATAAATCTGAACTAAAAGAATTTTTCCAGAGTAAGTATACTTATTATATCTTTTTTATTAAAGCTTTTTTTTGCTTGTGATAGCACATAACGTACTGATTTACTTTATTGACAGCATATGGAAATGTCGTTGAACTTCGTATAAACAGTGGAGGCAAGCTTCCGAATTTTGGCTTTGTTGTGTTTGATGATGCAGATCCAGTTCAGAAAATCCTGGGAAATCGGGTACTTTTTTTTTTCTTTTTCCTTTTTCTCAAAATCTTTATAAAGAATATATCTGTTCCAGAAATATATTAAAGTTCTAAAGCCTGTTGGTTTTGAAATCAATGTAATTCATTTAGCACCCTTAGAAAAATAAAATCTACAGTTACTAAAGCACTAAATATATTGTTGGCCCACATACATGGTAATGTTTTCTACTTGTTGAGGTGTTGATTGAATCTAATGAAATTTCATATTTAATGCATAGGGATACCAGAGTGTCATCAAATCTTGTTTTAAAAGCATTGACGTAGAAAACAATGTTGTTGAGCTAAAAGTACTTTTTTTTTTTTTTTTTTTTTCCCCTTGTCTTACAGCCTATAATGTTCAGAAATGATGTACGTCTTAATGTTGAAGAAAAGAAAACACGTGCTGCAAGAGAAGGAGACCGTCGTGGTGACAGGCCCCGTGGCCCAGGAGGACCACGAGGTGGTCTAGGGGGCGGTCTGAGAGGACCACCTCGTGGAGCCATGTCTCAGAAGCCTGGTTTTGGGGCTGGAAGAGGTATTCAAGGTCCGCGTCAGTGATTGTTTGAGTGGCTCCTACAAAGAAAAGGGGGCACAGTCCTGTTCTGTTCTACAGCCTTTTGAAAATTGGGTCTTGGGTATATGGCATTTTTGCCATAGTGTGATGGACTGCTATACTTCATCTGTCTCATCCCAAACCTCCTGTGTTGCAATTTTATGGATATATTTTCTTCCTTTTTTGATCCTTGTCCCAGAATCCAGCATTTGTTGAACTATAAAGGGAGCATGGATTTAAAATTACAGACCCCCTACTTACAGGAGTCCAATGGGCTGAAACTATCCACCAGTCTGGAAGCTGGTTAGAAACTGTTTTGGCTGATGGAATATTATCATGGCACCCAATTGAAATCCTTCAATAGGAGAGCCTAACTGTAGGCAAAAGTATTCAGGTCTTGATAGTATATCCATTCAAGCTGTAATTAGCGCTGAAGAAGTCGCTCCAGCTACTGAATCTACATTCATGCTGTTTACTGCAAAACAATAAAAGGTGTTCATTGGAATTTCTATACTAACGTTCTTTTTATACAGTGCGATTTAAGGAGTGTAAAATATTATGAAACTACTGTTACCACTCAAATTTTGGATTTTGGGATAGGTTTTAATGTTAGCTACTTGACTCTTACAACACCTGAATTTGTGAATTTATTTTTTTTAAGTAGGGATTTTTTTCCATGGTTTAGTTTGTATTTGTACAAAAACTCAAACAAGAAAATTGTCGTGCCTTCTATTTATCTCTCATTCCAGTCTTGGCAAACTAAAAAAATAAAATGTATAAAAAGTAATTTTGGCCATGTTTTCCTCAAGTATTAAATGCCCCCATCACAGGATTTTGGAATCACATGGGAAGAAAACTAGGTTTTAAATGGAACGTACTGCAGACCTGTGTATTCATCATGTTATGAAAGCATTGTACAGAATTTCAGCAATTTAGCTTTAACTAGAATATCATGTTTGTTAACTCTGGCTTTGTGGACTGTTTTTTTGTGTTATTCTGTAGATGTCTTTAACTATACTGGTTTTACAGTAAACTACAGCCACCAAAATCAAGCTTCTTGTGTTTAAAGGGAAGCAAATCATGAAGAGGAAATTGTCTTCACTGAGCAGTATTTCACCTACTGTCTTTTTCCAAATCCTTTAATAAGATATAGGAAATATATTCTAAGTGTTTACCTACCATTTCACTAAGTATTGTGCAACCAACATAATCTGTAGAATAGCACCATGGAGAGGGTTGCTACTTTTATTTTCTTGATGTTAAGATAGGAACGGGCTGGTGCAGGCATCCATTCTGTGGTTAATCTTTTTTTGAATTTTTTTTTCTCCTGGACCTGTGCATCTCGAGCCTTACACTTTAAGATTTCCTGAAAATTGTAAATTTGCATCATACTTTTTTGACTTTACAGTGAGTGTAATTGCATTTTCCCCATCCAGAAATAAATGTATGCTTGGTCTGTGTGATGCAGTAAAAATGCGCTATATCCAATAGCTAGATAAGACTTGGTCCTAATATGAAACATGCCACTATCCAGTTTGATGTGTGGTGGACAGTGTATCTGAAAACAATGGGAAGTGTTTGCATGTGAATTAACAGCCACTGAAATCTTCTGCTCACCTAAAATAGAAAAATCACATGATAGTCTTAAACAAAGAATATAATAGGCAATACCATCCCAGTTTTTCATTATTAAAGATGCTACTTACTTTAACATTTTAAAGTCGACCTGTTGGGACTAAAGCTAGTGACAAACAGGGTTTTTTATGACCATGGCAGCAGTCACCTGAACACTGTTCTTTGTTGGGACAACATTTGTAGCCTGTATCTTAACAATGAAGGCATAGTGTTTAATTTTAAAAGAGCTGTAAAGGCCTCTGTATGTACCTCTATAAAAAAAAAAACTCTAAAATGTGTATTAAGGTGAAATTTACAAAAGTCAAACTTTTTTTTGACTTATTCACTTGTTTTCATGGTGAAAGCTTACATTTTTCACCACAAAAATGGGCGAAAAAGTTGAAAATTATGGTTTTGACCTTTTTGCCCATTTTTGAATACAGTGCACTCTGGATCAATAAACCTTACTGTGTTTGGTTACATAACTGGAATTTTATCTGAAAGCCATTGCGAACTGCAAAAAATTATCAAATCAGATCTTGGTCTTCCTAAATCAGAATCCAGTATATTTACACAAGGGGATTACTCTCTAAAGTCTGAATTCGACTGTCAAATTCCCAAACAGTGGATTCCCATAGCAAAGCAGCAACTGCAACAATTATTCCATTGTAAAGACACAGCTGCAACACTGTTCTCATTATAAAGACACGGCTGCGACAGTGGCAGTTTATTGCGACTGTCTTTAGCTGGTGAACAAACTTGAGGATTAAGTAGTTCTATCCTTGTAGATGTGCTATGCCAGGGATGGTGAACTTATGGCATGCGTGTCGTTGCCACTGCTGCCTTCAGTGCAGTCCATGGACCTCACCTGACAGTTTTCAGGCCGGATCTGTGGCCTACATTAAAGGAGCGCTCGTTTGCTGTGGAGCTCTCCTCCCCTGACGCAGGTGTGACGCCATCCCCCCCAGCACTTTGGGGGATGGCGCCGGTGAGTGACTTCACCTTTTTGGCATTTGGTGCCAAAATGGTTCGCCACCACTGTACTATGCTGATACTCTCATCCTATGATATAACAAAGGCCCTCTTAAAAACTGCCATTTGGTTTCTTTTTGGGAATGGGTAAATTTGGAGCTGATAGTATGCAACAGTGATACTGTAAATTAATTAGAAAACATTGCATATAAGGTTAACTCCACCTGTAGAAGCCTATTTTATTTCTTTTTTCAAGAAAGTACCTGCTATTACAACAATTTCCTCAACCTGTAAGAACGAAGCGTTTCTACTTTTATCTCGCAAATTCTTATGTTTTAGCTGTGGCTATCTTTATTAAAGCAGTGACAGGACCTTTAATAGGTTTAAGGCATTCCTAAATTGTCCTTTAGTGTCAAAGGTTATTGATGATCAAAATGAAGATTCTCAAACGTAACGTTTCAGTGTTTGTATGCAGTCTTCCAGTTATTTATTTTCTATGCAGTCACAGTTCTGAAGTTTTCCACAATCTGGCTGCTTAAGGTGCCCTACAACTTAAAGCAGTTTGATGCGCTCTCATCTGGAGAAACAGTGGAAGTAAAATCACAACCTTCTAGGAGGCAGAATTATCTCTCAATCCTTTTTACCCCTTAATTCAAACACTGTGGGGCACTCAGGCTTTTGTGTCCACTTTGCAGTAGATTGCATTACTGATCCCCAGAGAGATGCATGAGAAAGCTTGTTAGTGACTAACATTGTCATCAGTGGTAACACCTGAGCTAGGACCAGGTCTGGTCTTGCCTCCTCTACCTCCTATGCTGGATAATTTACCAGAGATATTCCATGTTTGATGTCGGAAAAGTTTATTGCTCTGCCTGTGTTCATGCTCAAACTCTTACTCTGTTCAAAGGTTCAGGGGTGATTAGAGGCAAGTTGGCTTTTTTTTTTTTAAATTCTTTTCCAGAACAAAGTGTAAACTTTTCCCCAATGTACTTGTAATGTATCTATATTACATGAGCTAATTTAGGCACAGAATGCTTGGAATGTTAGGCCACGCACATTTTGCACCTTTTTAAGCAAATTAAAAAAAACAGTTCTGTGATCTATTCCTTAGCTGTGCGAAGGCACAAATTTTAGGTTAAAAATGTAAATATAAAATATTACTTATGAGTTAGAATTTGTCCTATTTCTGTCTATTATATAGCTGCACTTTTTTCCGAGCCACCTATAGGCATTGGCCTTTAGGGACCCAGTTTGCCGCAATCTAAAACTAGCATTGGTCAGTGCATATAAAATGTTCATTTTACTTCAGAAGTGGGAAAGGAGGAAACGAGTCTCTCATCTACCCGTTATATATGGAGACCCCGCCTTCCTTCTAAGAGCTGTCAAGCCATGGGATCAGAATGCATAGTACACGTGTTAATAAGCCCACAACGTTATTTTGGGTATCAAATCATAAAAGTGTTTTGATGGGAAAGTGGAATAGAGGAGCAGCCGTAATTGAGCTAGTGTGTTTACCTGAAAACAAGACAGTGTCTTATATTAATTTTTGCTCCTAAAGATGCACTAGGTCTTATTTCTAGGGGATGTCATTTTTGGGACACAGTACTGGTACGGTATATCTCTGATACTTTACTGCAGCTAGCTCTTATTTCTAAGCTTGGAAAAAATTGCACCATGTGCAGCTGTGGTCCCCTTGATTGGCATCCATACAGGCCATCAATACTAGGAGAGTTTGTACAGTCTGTTCCTGCTTGTTTCCTTATTGCACAATCTTCTTTGCAAAATCTTGCATGTCAACTGGAGGAGATATTTAAGTAGGATCCATGACCTAAACGTATTGTTAAAATAGGGAGAGTGGAAACTCTTGCCACAAGGTTGATACTGGTTAGTCATAGGGAACCGAGTCTCTCAGGGTTATTTATGAAAGTCTGAATTGTCACATAAAGGTGTGAATTCGCCACTTCCCCATATCCAGGTATTAAGTAAACTGCGATGTGGCGAATTTGCCAGCTCATGATGATTGCACGTCACACAATAGTCTGCTACTGACGCAGTTGCACTTTAACTATCTGTTTAGTGAGTATGGAGTAGAGAACCAGAATGTTACTATCTCAACTGATGAGAATTCAGCTCGACAGTTGATTCTCACTTTGATAAATAACCCCCAAGGTACCTCTCTTCACCCTTAACTCCCCTCTAGGGAATATGGTGCACCCTTCTTATGGCCTCCCCCAGATTATTCCCTTAGTGGTTGCAACTGGCAACATCAAGAAGCACTGCAAACAAGGACACTTGGCTATGGTACAGATTGAAGGCACAGAGAAAAATAAACTGTAACACCAATGCTGAGATACAGGAAAACTGAAACCACTGAACCACAGAGTGATGCTGAGAACAAAAACAGTAGAGCAGGGGACCAAAGTATACAGCACTACAAAGAGGGGTGCAAAGGTATAAACCCTGAAGATCAGATGCCAGCCTCCCTTCCTGGAATTTAATGACCTGCCTAAATATCTTCAACAAAATTGATGGACAATCATTTACAAGAAGTGAAACTTGCAAGCATTTCACAGTCGGTTCATATGTGTAATGTTGGACTCCGTGACCAGGAAGGTTCATTTGTCTCAAGAAAGTACAGACAATCTAATGTGAATGACTGCCAAATCTACAAACGGATGGCTTTCTCTGTCTGCCTGATTTTGAATTCACTCAAAACAATATGGTACGTAAATCACTGGAGGTTGAAATGGTTTCCATCAACTTCCTAAATTAGTTTTGTCCCATTCAGAACCAGATAGTCTACATTGGTATTTAGATGAACTACATATATTTGAATTTAGCTTCACTGATGAAAGTAATGTTTGGCCATCCCTTTTCATATATAGACATTTAATCACCAAACAAAAACAGTCTCTCAAAGGAAAATTTCAGAAAACTTTATTTTGCCACGGACGTATGTGGGATAATAAATATATTTTTTTTTTTTTATGAATATATACAATTACAACAAATGTTACATTCCATGTACAAACAGAAAAAGATATATTTTGTTTGCTTTTGCAAGCTAAAAATAAATAGTCGCCATAACTTTTGCTCTTTTCATGCAAAAGGTTATACATTTTAGTTACAGATTCAGTTCTGTCTTTGCTCTGCCATTATATCAAATAATTGCATAAAGAAAGCAGTTTGCATGGTTCTTTATTGAGCTGGAATATATGGAAGCACTTGGCAATACCAACACTGTGATATTACAAATAGCCTAGCCAGAAGTTGCTAGTTCTAGATTTTCTCTCTTCGCATACTCACCAATGACACTCATGGTTGTGCTGCAACTGGGTTTTATATACTTGTCTTGAGTTCTGCAACTGCCAGATATATAGGACACCATCACACAAGGAGTTTTGATGTTTTGTATTATCCCAAAGCAACAACTTGCAACCACCAATGCTTTCTGCTCTGAAGTGTGATCACAGGAGTTTTACCAGTGAAAATACTCCAGGATGAATTATCAAGCAGTCAGCTGCAGAAGTAATGTAAGTCAATGGAAGCTTTGCTGCCAAATATTGCACTGCATTATTTAGATTATAAGCTCTGTGGCACAGTGATCTCCATTCTTTTGTTTTAATCGCTGCTCTGTCACTAAGAGTGATGCATCTTTATCATTTTATTCTTGTAATTCACTTCGAATGTACTATGTGAAGCACTTTCCCATGTCTGTATTATAATTGTATTGCTGAATTGTACAGAGTTGAATAACTTAGTGACAATACATATACGTATACATCAAAATCTCCTTTGTGACACTGCCCTAATAGAGATGGTATAATAACCTCATTATATCAGTAATAAGTGGCAGCCGAGAGAGATTTAAAAAAAAAAAAAGTTTAAATTGTTCAACACATGGATACAGGTTCTGGACACTGAAATCTCAAGTCATCTATTTTATATTTAACCACTTGAAGTTGATCTTGGTTTAGTCCAGCTGCCATATTCAAGGGCAAGCCTGAAATGATTCGGCGCATGCAAAACACACATGAAAACTGTTCACTTCCTGTTTTTTTTTATGCTTTACAATGTATAAATCGCAAAAAGAACTCCTGACTTTTATAGCATGTGTTATGATGTAATTTAAATACTGTACTGAAGTGAGATTAATACCATAGAAGGGTTCTGAACCAAATTTCATTTTAAACAAAGAACAATCCTACATTTAACTAGTTAACAGTAATCATTGTAATAATCATTGATGATTAAATCATATTCAGTTTTAATAATTTTTCATTATTTAGACATTTTTTTTTTCCCCAGCAGCATCTAATCAGTGGTGCAATAGTAATAACTTGTAGGATATTCATAGACATTTCATACTTGTCCTTCTATTACAGCAAATAAACCATTTTTGGACAGACTTGGATGAATGTATTAACAACTGCAGCAGTGAAGCACCCAAAGCAACCTATCAGCAATTAGCTTACTTTGTTTAACAAACACAAAACTTACCAATTATTGATTGGTGGCTATTGACTTCTGCTGTTAGCTCTTGTATGTATGTCTTTATATAGCTTTGCTAGGTTATGCAATATTGAATCTTGTTCCTTTAGGCTAGGGGCACACTAGCGTATATGTGCACTAATTTAAAAAGAAAAAAGTGCATCACAAAAATACGCTGGCACATTGGCGTACTTTCAGGATGCATTTTATATATAAGTAATAGGCACTTATGCATCGCATTTCTTCCCTGTGTGACTGCTATTGATCAATTCCTATTGCTACTAATCTGTTGGCATTCGAATCCATTTGCTTGCAAGATGTGACATGAAGCATTCCCACTCATTCCTCTCTATGAAATGCAAGTGTGATAGTGTACGCCAGTGATGCCCAGCCTTTTTCGGCCTGGGGGCCATATAAATTTCCAACACACGTCAGGGGCCGCTTCACCGCAAAAATACAAAAAAGAAAAAAAATAGAGCCGATAAAAATGTATTAGTAATAGTATTAGAAATGTGTTGCTGCTGCTGCGGCATGTGTGTCTGTGTGTGTGTGTGTGTACAATCTAACACATACCAGTGAGGTTTTTTTTTAGCTTTCCTCAATCTGCCTCTCTTTGTGCCCGTCTGCCACCGGAGCTCCTGTGTATATGGCGCGGAGCTGAGATATAACAGGCTTCTGCCTGCCTCCCAGAAGTTACCTGCTGCCGGAGCTCCTGGGATATGCGACTTTAGGTAAAGTACTATCTTAGTACTGACCCCCCTCCTTTCCCTACCTACCTCCTTCGTGGCCTGGCTGTCTCTGCTGTACAGCTAATTACTACAGCTTTCCTCTCTCCAGAAATGATGTAACTTCCTGCTGCTCACAGGAAGTTACATCATTGCCGGGAGGAGGGACGCTTAAGTGCTACAGCAGAGACAGCTGGGCCACAGAGGAGGCAGCTACCTACCCCTAGGCCCGGTTCTGTGGGCCGAATACCTATGGGCCATAGGTTGGGCACTGCTGGTGTACGTGTATCGGTCATTACTTGGTGTTTTTTCACTATGAGCTTTTTTTAATAAAACATTATGCACCGTGTGACCCTGTCCTGAGCCAAGGGGTAAGAGCATGTTGCTAAACTGGATTATGCTGGCCCTTTCTATTAAGCATGCTCTGAATTTTCAAGAGCTTGTCACTAGGAGAAAACATTTTTGCATGTACTTCAAAAAAAATGTGTATTTTTATATTAGTAATGTTAAATAGCATTGATAAACTTATTTAATTTAGTGTGAAATTAGTCAGAGAATTAATCAATTTATCCAATGTAGCAATCCATCCCACTTTATGCCCAAGATTCAGGTAGTTTTCATATGTATAGTTCCATAAAGAAGACTTGGGTTATGGTGCTATAAAGAGACCATTGTTTTCATCACTGCAGCCTGGTAGGCTTACCAGCTCAATCAGGGGCATAACTATAAGGGATTGTAGTGGGCGTGGCTGTCCCCAGGCTGCTGTTTGCAGTGGCCAGTGTGAAAGACAAAGGAGAGGTGCACAGTGCTGATCTTGCTCTGGGGTCCACACACCAGTAGATACTGAGCCTATTGCTTCTGATAAAAGTACAAAGATAGAAAATTATACATTTAAATGGCAATTTTATGATAACTGTATATCTATAAAACATAGCGATGTTTATGGATGTGCCAAACATAAAACAGGATTATTTAAAAATGAAGCATGTGGGGATAATTTTAGGTCACTGATAAACAATGCAATTCACCTTAAATGGTTTTCCACATTTAGAAAAATACCTTGCACAAATATCTATTAATTTCTTTGGTACCACCGCAGTTGTAAATATGCCCAAGTCTGGTCTCATTGCTACCCTGTGCAGCATCACAAGGTATTTCATTTATTTTTTTCAGTGGGTTGTGAGGTAAATGCCAGTCAGCTTGTGACTAGCTAAACTCCTTCCAAGTAATCAAACTGGCTAACCATACAACTGTCTTGCACAGAACTCTGGGAGATCAGACAGCAGGGGGCTTAAGATTTCTCCCTTAGCCCTTTGACCTGGTGTGAATGTGTAAGCTACACTGATAGGCTCAGCTTGGCTTACATGTGCCTAGAGAGAGTTCATCACATGCACTGGTGACAAAACACAAACAAACAATATCCTATTCACCTGAATAGGAAAGTGTTTTAGAGCAAGAAAAAGCCAGCGGACTGAAAAAACTCAGATATTAAGGATAGTTTAAATATTTAAATGCTGCGTAACCTAGTGGCAATTTACAAATAACAATAATGCATACATACATAACCTGTAGGAAAGTCTGCTATGTGCAATGAGAGCGTCAATGCACTGGGTTGCCACAAGATGGCAAAGTTGCATATATATATATATATATATAATA
>WMED01009372.1:2300-16348 GCA_019650415.1 Pipa parva | reverse complement strand
AAGAACTGCAAAGACCAATTTTCTTTTTCAATCACATCGGCCTTGTGATTCTGTTTGTTTTTAGGAAGAGCTACCACATTTCCCAAATGACTAACAAAGGCGTGCACAGCTCATAAAAATCCCAAATGCCCAACTTCAAGGCACTTCTCCTTTCTTTTATGAGATATCCTGGTGTGCGTGAGAAGAAGGAGTTAGAGCATTAGAGACTGGAATTAAAAGGAAAAGAGAGAACTACCTTACAGTGAAATTATAACAAACATTTAGAGCTGTAGTTGATTTCGGTTATTCTACAGTTTTCAAGGGAAGCAAGTCTCTGTAAAATGTATAATTACCTGGAAATTAGACTAAAAAAAAAAAAAAGAACTTCTGAGAAAATATTTTTTGATTAAAGCCTACATTTAGAGGGGAATTCACCATTCAGCAAAGTGAGCTCCGAATCCTCCTGCACGCGGACATCAGCGAGCGCATTAAAGGGATTCCAGTCTTGGCGAGAGCAAAAGAGTTGCCTCTCCGAGACTGGAATCCCTTTAATGCGTTCGCTGATGTCCGTATGCAGGACATCAGCGAGCGCATAACACCATTTGCGAAGTGAGCTGAAGGATTCGGAGCTCACTTCGCTGAATGGTGAATTCTCCCCTTAGTCTGGACTCTAAGGGCCAGATTCACCATTCTGCGAAGTGAGCAGCGAAGCCTTCGGCTCACTTCGCAAATGGTGTTATGCGCATGCTGATGTCCTGAGCGCGGACATCAGTATGCGCATTAAAGGGATTCCCTCCCGGTGAGAACACTCGAGTCTCCTCGCCGGGAGGGGAATCCCTTTAATGCGCATGCTGATGTCTGCGCTCAGGACATCAGCATGCGCATAACACCATTTGTGAAGTGAGACGAAGGCTTCGCGGCTCACTTCGCAGAATGGTGAATCTGGCCCTAAATGACTGATATTTCTATCTTTTAATTACTTTTTAATAATTTGGAAGTGAATATGTAACTGCTGCCTTTCAAGTTAATTTAAAACATTTGTGTAAAACAAATGTATTTATATTCAATGTGGATAAACTAAATGTTCTTTTATTTTTTATTTTGCTTCTTCTATTTTCTGATATCTTATTTGATGTTGAATATTTAAAATGAAATGTTGAATGTAAAATATGAAATATTTACATTTACCTGCCCCTTTGGTAATTCTGCTCATGAGTTCTTCCTATAGTTCTATATATATATATATATATATATATATATTACAATTCACACTTCTACTATTCCCCTAACTTGTAAGGGTAGAAAAATTATAAGTATCCAGTTATTTAGATGCAAAAAGAAATGAGTACTAATTGGCCAACGTCATTACAATGTGGTTTAGAATTTTTTAATGACCTCAAAAATCTATCCCTATAGAATCAGATTTAGCAAGTTGCCATGTGCTGCATTGTGTAGTCAATAGAAACTCCCAAATGGTGGTTGGAAACTAATTTATTCTTTAGTTCTAAACAGTAATATGGATACTTCAACCAGCACTTTACAGAGAAGGCATAATCACTTAATGAAGCGCTACCAATAGGTTCTGGAATAAGGGGAGGAGACTGAGAAAATAAAGAGAATATACAAGTTCTTCAGTTGGTATCAAACTCAAGGTTTGCATTGCGGAGTAGCAATGATAACCATCAGGTCACCATGTCTCTGAAATGGTGCCATCATTGTTGGGATCTGACTAAAGAGCTTTGGAGAAAATGACCATTCACATTCACTGCAGTACTTTCTAAATGTTACCATGACATAAACCACAAGAATTATTCTATGAAAAGGAATGCGCATCCAGTTAATATGCTGCAGTGCCGTGGTGATAACTTCTCTGGATACTTAGTATCAATTGCATAACATCCAAAATAAAAAATAGAGAGATGCACACATGGAAATAGTGGTTTATAACCCTACTTTACTTAACCACTGTGTAGATACCAAGAAAACAAATACAATGTTTTGGGGTGCCGCAGCTGAGGAAGGGAGGATTGCACATACTATTTCAGTGTGTGCATCTCTCTGTTTTTTGGATACCATGACATAAACCTCCACTGCTGCTGCGATTAAAAATAAAAAATAAATTAATTAATCTCAGGTTAGAATAGGAAATAAATATTTACAATTTAGCCACTCAAGCTGGTCTTGTTATGGTAAAGACTGAACATCATTAAGAATCTTATTAACAGTGCAAATAATCGGTTCAGTTTTCTCATAATTAGTGTTATTGGTGTCTTTTATAGCATTACTAATATATATATCGACAAGGGAGTATAGGTGATGCCTTTTATTGGCTAACGGAATAGATGGTAAATGCAAGCTTTCGAGGCTCCTAAGGCCTCCTCATCAGGCAATAATATGGAATAGAGTTCCATATTATTGCCTGATGAAGAGGCCTTAGGAGCCTCGAAAGCTTGCATTTACCATCTATTCCGTTAGCCAATAAAAGGTATCATCTATACTCCCTTGTCTTTGCTTAAATCTATGGCTAACACGATGCATAACTCTACTACCTATGATATGCATCATAACACACAGAATCTTTCAGGAACATTGAGTCCCTGTCCCATAGAGCTTGGAATCTATCTATATTATGTAAAAGAAAAAGCAATTTGGTGACTTGATGAAGTCATAGTTAATTGCTACAGGAGTTGGTCAGACCTAGTAATCTAACTAATGAGGCATTCCTTCTCCCAATGTCGGTTAGTTTTAAATCCAGGTGACCTCATTGTCCCTGTGTTCAGTGTTTGCCAAACTATACCACTGTGTTTCTAGTAAAAGAGCTAATCATAAAAACTGGCACATGCAAAAACATGAACATAGTAAACCAGAAGAACAAGCAGTAAGTGGTAAGATCTATCTGAAGTCCTAAGTGCATATTCCCATTGGCATTCCACTGGTGTTGATACTAAGGTGCAGATAATATTTTACTTAGATTGTGATAACTATAGTGTTTTACAAAGTTTCTGCCACAAGCTTGAATGTGAGTGAATGAACGATTTTGACTGGCCTATCGAATTTAAGGTAAACTCCCAATGCAATCTGCCTAGGAGGTCCACAGCCAGCAAATAAGCTTAGACTGGCAGAATCCTCCAAGTTACTGTTCAAAGGCAATGGTAAAATCCAAGCAAGTACATATGTAATTGTAATGTTCTCCAGGCTTTTCATTTCCCCAGAGGCCACATGAAAGGTCATCCCTTTTTTTTCCAGCATCAGAGTTTATTTTATGAACACTGTTTGCACTGCTAATTGTCTCCAGCTTACAGTAGCATGAGCTTTAGCAAACATGTTTCTAATGATGCAATCACTATTTTATTACGGCACAATAACAAATAATTAAGAGATTCTAGGATTCTTACAAAACAAATATAATCTTCACAGTAATATCCTTTCGGTAGCCAAACCTACTTATAAACCCTTTCTGTCCTACACACCTCTTTTTAAATGCAAATGCTATTCAGTCCCTACCTAAACGCTCTGCATCTGTCCTTGCACCCATATTTGGATGAGATCTTGCAGACCACCTCAATTCCAAAGTCATTGAATTGCAAATCACTTCCATCCGGCTGAAGCTGTTATCTATACATCTCATTAATATGAATTAAAAAAGGTGTTCAAAAGAGTATGAAGGACTTGAGTAGCCCAAATCTGAACGATTGGATCATTTATTGGATTACTGGAATGCAACTGGCCAATGACGAAATATAGGCCCTAATGTCTTCCGGTTAACCAAAATTATGGCCTTGAGCAATCAAGACTCATTCAATACGAAAATCTTTATTGGTCAGTTTTTCCCCACTGCACATGTAATAATCATATGATAGCAGCCCTTGTTCTGGCAAATAAATCAGAACTTGAAGAATATGACCTACAGCAGCACAACACCTCGGGGTTTCATAGATTTCCCAGTAGTTCTATTCCCTGGAGCCTTTATCAACATCCATCAGACAAAAGTGGTGCACGCACTAAGCTGAGCAAAGTTATATAACTAATTAATTCTGAGAACTCCATCAAGTAGTAAGTCAATTTACCACTTAATGTTATCATAAGAAATGGGTTATGCACATACCTGGGAACCTATGGACAGCCCATGGTATCCATGCTGGATACTTGGGGGAGGGTCTTAATGATGCAATTTGTGTCATTTTTGGGGTGGGGCCAAATTGTCAAGGAGCTAATGAGTTGCAAAAAGGGGTGGAACCTACCCATAATGACGGCATCTCCTGAAGAACTTAAGGTTTCCCCAGAGACTTCGCAAACCTGGAGTCTCTGGGTGAAACCTGGCAAGTTCCCAAGACTAGTTATGCACCCTATGGTCAACTTTATGTGCACTCCTTCTGTCAAAGAGTTTCCTGCTGGATTGAAGATTTGTTACTCACCAGGCATGGAACTGTAGTGTGCGATCTCCGTGGTACAAAGTCTTAATTGGCTGAAGAAGCCCATGTGCAATGCAATCTAAAATTGGCTGCACTATTATAAATAAAACATATTTATATTTTTATTCATCTGCCAAGCCATTTCAGGTTCTTTCCTACAGTCTTGAATGTTCTAATGAAAAGTTTGAAATGAAGAAAAAATCTAGCACTTGTATTATTATTAGTAACACATTTAACTTTTTCATCTTTCCAATCACAAAAGGAATAAAAAAAATGCCAGCCACCAATCACACTCAATAAATTTTCCTGTCACAACACAATATGACCTCTACAAAAGAACCAATGCCGAAAAGTTGAACCATAAAATCTGGAATAGAATCTCTGTTTTGCTATGTTGTGTTTAGTTTGTTTTGTTCTTTTTTAACTGATATCCAAAATGTGTGTGTTCCCTGTATTCCTTCACTTATTCAGTTAAAATGCCAAATGGAAAGAAAGAGATGAAATTGGCTTTGTGCAATGTAAACAAACTGGATCAGAAATGCCTTTAGCCAAACTCATTATCAGATATCACATTTGCTGTTTACAACCCTTGTACTTTATAAACCTTTTATTATACCAGATAAGACTATTAATATTCACAATGCAGTAACAACTAAATGAACGCAACTGAGATATGTAATTCGGACTAACAATTGCAAAAGTTCACACAGAGATAAGGTACCTATTATCCGTGGATCAAAGTCTCCTTATTTATAAAAAATGAAGGCTCTAATGCTGAGATTGGCTGCCTGCTAGTTTCGCTGTAAATGTTTCAGTGCCCTGATTGGCTACACATCGGGAAAAATTTGTAAAGAAATTTTCAACCCTATCGGCATTGATGTTTTTCACACTAGTTTTCTATTTGCTAAATTGTTTCCATTCTGCTGATTTATATAACAAAGAAATTGTGGATATCAAAAAAAAGATCAACATCAATACATTTCAATCAATTGAAGCCGAACATTTTTTCAGTGTTATAAATTTGGTTCCCCTTCCACTGCAGATCAATATCTTTTCATATCAGATCTTTTCAATGCAAAACTCATCCTTTCCACTCAACTGTGGCAATATTACAGGAACTACTCCATAAGGAACAATGAGTTTTTGCCAGTCTAAAGTAGGTGAACACTTTTTTTGGTGAGGGCGTTGTAAATTGTTGAGAACAGCTATATTGATATATTGCTTATATTTCACCAGCTTTCCCTAGTAAAAAAAAAGAAAACTTTTCGACTTTTAGAAATATCCCCTATTGACTCAAAGTCTAAGTTTTTTTGTTAGGGTATGTGGAACTGAAGAAGAACTGTTGATGTCCCTCATAAACATCTCTAAAACGTAAGTAATGGAGAATATGCAGATGGATTCAATTTTTATATTAACCATTAGAACAACTGAATATGAAATAATAATTTGTTTTGCAGTCTACAAGTATTGAAACTATATTTGTACCTTTAGATCAAAAATGGTCCTTTGGGTAATATACAGCAACACTGCTCCATTAGCATTCATAGCCCCACTGCATCATAGGGAAATAAAATTAAACAATAATTAGTATGAAACTTATTGTAATTTATACTATATTGCATCGTGGCTGACATTATCTATTTTTTCATTGATATTGTCCTGAGCTAGCTTCAGGAAAGCCTCATTTAAATGACCTCCTATCAGGGCCTTCTACTGGCTAATGGTTGTAAAGTTTGTCCAGTATATGCCATCAAATATTAAGGTGCATTTGAGATGTGAGGACATGTTAACAAATAAAAGTAGATTTCAGGTAGATATAAGGTTATCACTAATGCAAGTGATAAGTAAATGTAAGGTGAATGTTCCTGTGTTGTTGTGCTTCTATTGATGTTCTGTCCATGTATTGTTTGGTCATTACATTTTGGAGTATTATTTTTGACCACTTTTTCCTGTTTTCCCATATCTTTCTCTCCTTAGTTTACATTTACCCAAATTTCATTTACTTATGGCTTTTCCCCATCTCTCTGAACCCCAAATCTATTTTTCTATCTCTACGCCACTAATGTAGTTTGCCAAGGCATACTCCTATATTTATGTTTATTTTATTCTTTACCATCCCTTTCTCACTGTATTCTCTACACAATCTTTTAAAATTAGAGTTAAAGGAGTCATTCCATGTATGTCAGCTTTAGCCTGTTTCCCCACACCCTTTACTAGTCTACGCTTAGTGTTTTTCTTGGTGTCCTTAACTCCTTATTTAAGGTTTACAAATGTTGGAAGGTTTGCCTGCAGCTATGTGAACTGTTTGCCATTCACCATCAGGTTAAAGGTTCTATGAAAGGACACAGGATAACTATCACAAACAAATGTTCTCAATACACCCAGTGTGGTCACTTTTTAGGAGTAATTCTTGGACAATAACTCTCACATTTGTATGTTAGCTAGTAGATTTAAAGCAAAAGTTAGTACATTCAGAAGAACTTTGGACACCCTGTTTATTCTTTCAGCTGTTAGTTATAGCCAATTAAAGACAGGAGGTGATTGTCTCTCTGCCATAAAGACTAACTTCAAAAGAAATACAGTTGTCTTTAGAGCTCCTTGGGCAGCAATGTATACCAGGAGGTCATCCAAACATGTTTGTGACAGGGAGGCCCAGTTCATGACTGTTTTTTGTCAACATATTTCTTACAATGTATCGTTTTTGGGGTGGGAACATTTGTCCTATACATATTGTCATGTTTTTCTTTCACTTCAAGGATGATGTATTTACAGTGATTTCATTTATTTGTGCCCAGCCTGTTGATGGAACTGCAATAAATGAATCTTTGCCTTTATATGAGAATGCATCTATGCTGCATGTCACTAGGCCGGAACAGATCTCCATTGTGATTTATAATAATATAATACAATAATAATAAACATGCAGTTAGGAGAGTGTAAGCTGAATGACCAGGGCAGTGTTAAAATAATAGAGAGTCAAATCAGTTTAGCTTTAAAAATGATTCATATTTCTGGTTATTTATATGTAATATCAGCATGTAGTCTAGTAAAGCAAAATCAGATTTAACTGGGGTCTCAGTAATCAAAGTCAAGTAGGTTCACCTTGTCTGTATTATAATTGTATTACTGAACTGTATAGTGCTGTGTAACTTGGTGCTGCTTTATAAATAAAAATATACACATACCTAAAGGGTAATTTTATTGTACTGTTGGATTGACATGTTTTTGGCTTAAATGTAAGCAATGGATGATAATCCTTTAACGATGAATAGGTTACAGAATTTGCATTTTACATTTTTACATATGCATGAAAAGCAGCTTCACAATAGTTATGCTTCAACTTCCCATTAAGGCTGCAGGAAGCTGGTACCGAATCTTCACCCTTGAAACTCCAAAAACCAAAGAGTGGTATTAACCATAGGAGAGTTGGGTAGCATTGGCATTCCTAATTACATCTGACCTTTGAGCCATCTCTTTGACATACCAAATCAAAAACATTTCCCTTTTCTTACCCTTAATTTGTTACCCCTTTGTCCATTTATATTGATTAGCATCACCCCTTTTACACTGCAATATTTGCTGGAGGATCTAATACTTCTTACCCACGCCATGGGATTTCCTTTAAACCACCCTGTAGATGGTGCTTGTCACTCTGTGATTTTTATCTTTGTTTTTTGTCTCTTCATCCCACACCTGCTTTGATTATCTTCTGCACTTCAATATATAGTTCATACTTTCTTCTTTTCTTTACTTTCTTGACTTTCTGGCTTTGTGTAAGCCATTTTGCCGCCTCTCTAATCTTAAATGTAGAGTGACACAGAAAGATAAATTGCTGTTAAGTAAAGGACCATGTTATGACATTCACAGCACTCCAAGGATTTAAACAAATGGAAGAGCTTAACTTCTTAAGAACAAGAACAGAGAATGAGCGTTCCATAGTTGTTTTGAAGAGAAGATATATAGAATTGCCCTTGACCCGTGGACAAGTTATTCTGTACCTATTTTAGTAGAGTTATGGATGCTGCATCAGATTCCCTGAAGCCTAATCTTTGGTCCCATTTCAATACTAATTGTAAGCCACATTCTCCATAGTCCCACCCATAAACTTGCAGACTTTTAGCACCTGAAGCCCAGAGATTTTAGGTGACTCACTGAAGAAAGCACTTGGTGGACGTAGCATAAGCCAGGCTTCTCTTTAATGACTCAAAATGTTTTTTTTATGTTAAAATAAAATGTACGTGGACTATGGTTTAATGTCTTCAACCTGTATGTAAAGGAGAATGCAACAATTCATAATGGATAAAATAAAGATTTCTATTCTGTCACATGTTTCTTGGCTTCTTCTTTCTTGATAAATCTTCTCGTCAAAGCCTCCTTTACAGGGTGGGACCTTGGGTTTGTGTACTTTGTGCTGGGCACATGAAGCTACCTGTACAGAGATACTGAGGATTTCTGCAATAATGCACTTTTTAGTTTAATTCATAAAGTAGTAATTCAATAACATCTTCAGGGACTCCAAAAACATCATTACTTGAGTTGACTATAAAACTGGGTAGAGCTTCTTAATTATATCATGACTTTTATTATTATTTAAAATGTAAACAATACAATGAAAAGGGAATAAATAAGAGGTGTGTATAGTGGACCTTACGACTAGCTTTGGCCTTGCTATGATTATTCACCATCCCTTTAACATCTCTCTTTTCTCTTAATATGTTTCTATCTTCCCTTACTTCCTTTTCTTGTTTTTTCTTTTTTTTTTTCTCTTTTCATGTTGTTATTATCCATATAGAAAAATGTGTCGCTCCCTGACTTTAATGCTGGTATAAGACTTTTGAACACTTTCTTAGAAATCCAATTTCTTTCACTTTAGGTCAGAATGTCATAACCAAGGGCAGCTTAAGGCTAAGGAAACAGTGTTTTCAATTAGATGCACTAAAGAAGACATTAAGAAGGTCTAGAGGTATCCATCATTCCTATACTAACTAAAGTGGCAGGTGTTTTAAAGCCACTCCCTCTTTGTATTTCCCACCTTCACAGACATGACCCCCAGACAGAATTACAAACAGCAGCATGGTCTCAGTGCTTGTTTCCCTTCAAAAGCCATTTACTGTTCACGATAACAGGAACATTTTTCACTAATTCAGAATCATCGAAGTTCTCAACTAAACATTAATAAGCATTTGACTTTCTAAAATTTGGTTTAAAAAAAAAAAAAAAAAAAAATCTAACGCCATCTTGTGGATAAAATAAAAAATGTAACGGAGGATTACTCTGTATGTAATGCAAATAAAACCATGTGCTTGTTATTATTATACAAGGTGGGAAAAATGTGAATTCTTTCAAAAACAGAGATCTCCAATTTTCATTTAATGAAAAAGTTATAACAACAAGATAGTTGAGTTTTAGCGGCAACTTTCTGCATTGCTGAGCAAAGGCTGACCTGTTGATCTCTTTTCAAGCTGAGTTTGTGCTGTGTGTATATGCATTTAATGAGTTCTTCAGAACTCCCTTAACTCCTGGGCGTCTGTGGTGCAATAGAAAAGCAAAATGTGCATGATCTGATTATTTGGCTTTTCCTTCCAAGGTGTGAAAAATGGTTAACATTCGTTGTAGGGTTATGAGTTTTCTTGGTTTAAAAGTGTGAGGTGAAGACAAATTACTGTAATCTCCTATTACTTGAAATAAGTACTGAAAAACATAAACATCTGTTCTTTTCCCACATTTAACTTTTTTTTTTCTTGCGCCGCATATGGACAAATTATATTCTGACAAGAATCTTTGACTAGGTTTATTTTGACTAAGTATATAACGCTTTTGTGTAATCGTAATAACTTGTTATGTTCAATCACAATGGAAAACAGGTGACTGTCCTGAAAAACTGTAGTCATTTTACTGTAACGTAAAGGAGTTAAGTAATGGGTGGAACGCTAATGTTACAATCTCTATGTATTCTTAAATTCTAACAATTCTCACCGTCTTCAGTGGCAGTGGACTAAGCATATGAAATATGTATGGAAGGATATGTTCAAACCAGTGTACAGATTAATAATATTTTGCCTTTTGCTTAAATTGAAAAGTGTGACAAGAATCCTGATTTCAGATCTAAACTACTGATATAATAATCAACATCATATTTCTTGGGGAGAGTTGCATTGATCACATGTGTCACATAGCTCCTCCCTGATTGAATTGATCATTTTGACTCTAAAACAACACGGTCATCAAGAATTCAGGAAAAATGATTGATACAAATGTTCCCTATAAAATTCACTTTATTTGTTATTGCTCTGTGAAATGTTCGACTAAGTACCATATATTATATTACATTATATTAGATTATATTTTGTTATTTTATAATCCGATGACTAAAATCTGTCGATGTGCAAGAATGGCATATCTGATAAAAATTATAGAGTTTAGTCAGCACCTTATATAACAGTATATATTATAATATCTTATCCCATCATATGGGTACAGTGCCTTAGATGCAATACCCCTACTATTAATCAAAATTGTTATGATCTTATTGTAGCTGCACTGTGATAAATGTAGTATCATATATCACTCATGGTCTATGTCATAGCTTAGCCTAAGTTTACTCAATATTACCAAATTGTTTTGGATAAACAATAGATTAATGAGATTCAGTTTTTTTTACCAAGAAAGTTGACTACACATTCATCCACATTTTCTACTGCAATGCTAGTGACATCATTATGAGATTGTCATCTGCTACCAACATGCACCTCTATGTTCTTTGTGACCTAACACATGTGCACTTGCATTCACAAGTGCTTTTGTGGGTCAGTCTATTTAAATTTTTAAACAGCTGATGTGGGGAGGTTACCCTAGTGTCATTTACCAGCTCATACAGTCCTGTGTATTGTTGGAAAGTTCACCCGATGGTAAATAAAGTAAGGTCAAACAGAACAAAACTGCTGGTAAAATACTATCGCTCAAGTAATGGTCTATCTATAGGGCACCATCTAAGAGACAGCATTACTGTAGTTAGGACATCTTTCCTCATGTCACCCAGGGAGGCTTTAAAATTGCACCCCTAACCCACGAGTCAATGCGAGCTTGCCAAGCAACCCCCAGGGTACTGTACATGTACGCCACAGATCTACTATTTGAAAAAGACAACTGACATAGAGGAGTGGGCAGAAAACACAGTAAGATAGATGGCACTCAGGCAAGTAATGTTAAGACATTTAGTGCCCCCTGCAGAGTGACACTTTTGTGTACCACACATAGCAATGGCACCTCACTATAGGAATACAGATGGATTCTTATGCCCAGTTCTGTGGGTTCAGTGACCCTTTATATTTGAAACTTTATATTTTTTTGTATCAGAGTGGCTACCAGTAATGGATTTCACTATTACTGTGAAATTAGTTTGTCACGCTTGTATATCTCAATAAAGATAAGCAACAATTTCCTAGTAAATAATAAAACAAAAAGAAGTTCAGCCTCTGAAAAAGACACATGACTTTTTTTATTTAACAAGTTGCTTTAAATCTGAAATCAAACCAATCAGCTGACAAAATAAACAATATTTAATTAAAAAAAAAATATCCAGCTTTTTTGTAGTGTCGGCATGCAGTGAAAGGATGAAAGCTTACATTTTTAATCACGAGTGTATAAAACATTCTTGGAACAAACAGATATTTATGTAAAAGAGTTTCTCATTTATCAAACCCACAAAAATATAACAGAGTTATTAGCTGTAATGTGTTAAAACAGAGAAGCAATTAGGATGAGTAACATATCATAATAATTAGAATACAGGGAGGGGAAGGTGTCACATCTAATAAGAGATAAGAGCGAACCCTCTGCATATCTTTTTGCATTGCTGTTATCTGAATACGTGGAACAGATGTAAGCCAACTGACTTCACACAATGCTTAAGATATGCGTTTCAGATGTTTATTATAATAACTGCTGCATAAAATAATAAACAGAATGTAATTAGTGTGAAAGGAGAATTGCATAAACAAAGGCCAAAAGCAAAGTTAATCCACCTAGTAGTGCTTATAATAAAGTGAATTTGGGGGGGTATTCACTAAAGTCCGAATTGTTGCGTATAGGTGCGAATTCGCCAGGTAAAGACAGTCGCAATAGGCTGCTATTGTCGCAGTCGCGTATTTATAATGAGAATATTGTCGCAGTCGTGACTTTATTATGGGAAAATTGTCACGAATTTATTATGGGAAAATTGTCACGAATTTATTATGGGAAAATTGTTGCAATTTTACAACGGGGAAATTGTAGCGTATTTGCTATGGGAATCTGCTGTTTGCAAATTTGACAGTCGAATTCGCACCTTAGTGAATAACCCCCTTTATCTTTCTACAGAGTTACATTGACCTGGAGAGTAAGGGACCTGGAGGAACAACTAGTAAAACTCTACCCAAGAGATTCAAAAGATGCTCGCACCTAAAATACAAATGAAAACTAAAAATGAAAATGCTCCCATAAACATATACATTGAAAGAAACACTTCTTGCATGATTATCCACTTGCACTCATTACATTTAGATTCAGTTGTGTCTGAAACATCATCCTACTTCCAACTCAATAATCAAAGCAGAATATTTATATCAAAAGTATTTGTTTCAATACTTCATATCCTCTCTGCAGTGACAGTGTCACAAGAAAAACTTTTGATATTTGCATTGTGCATTGATCATTTTGATTTCATTTGGTACATACAGTAGGAGTCACTTAATCCACTTCCAAAAAAACCTACATCATTTGCACAGAACATGGTATTTTTTTTTTCAAATATCTAAATCTTTGACATAAGGCCCAAGTTGTGAATATGTATTATCCAATGTTCACGAAAACAAAAGGCAATGGCCGGGTATCTGTTTATGTAACTGATCAAAGATGCCTACAAACAGCAAGATGATAAGAAAATACATTGCAAAGAAAGCATTTTTATTAGTATTGGAAACCAGTAACAGACTTGTCCAGTCAAATGACACATTTAACTGTGTGGTGTTGTTAGCCCTTGGTCACAAAAAAGGTGAGTTGGTCAGACATGGGAAATCATTTATAGAGGAATAGGAAACCATGGCAATCAATTAACAGTTGGCTTTAAGAATTCTAGTTTCCCTAGCTAACAGCTGATTGGTTGCTACGGGTTACTAGATCTCCAATAAGATTACTTCTGTTGATGAACTCCCCTAAATATTTTTAGTATTACATTTCTTGAAAGCTAAAACAAAATTACTTTTGTATCATAAGCATTTGAGGTTATTGTTTAGTAAAGCGATTTATGCATTTTAACAATTTACATGATGCTTTGGGTACTAGTACCTGATTCCCTGGAATTAGTGAACCCCCACCTATATGGATAAATTCAAATATGTAGTGTATATTAATACAAATTCTATACATAGAAACAAACATAAAGTAAGTGGACCAAATGAATAAAAAACTATTTTAGAAATAAATGTATTGTAAGATACACTTCTGCTAATCAATAAAAAGCAATTTAAGAAATGTAATAAAGAGATCCAACTCTGGCCAGTATAGCATACCCTTACCTTTAGATTTAGTGGATGATCCCAAGTATTTACTGCTTTTGAATAGAAAATTTGTATAAGATATCTTGGAACTGATAAAGCATTTATTACGTAGCATATGGTA
>WMED01009371.1:0-16348 GCA_019650415.1 Pipa parva | reverse complement strand
TGAGAAGCGAAGTCGCAACTATTTTGACTCAACAAATTGATTTGTAGCGATATTATTTTTTAATTAACTACATGGCTCCTTCAAGTGGTGAAGTAAAATAAATAATAGACTCGTTAATTTGTAGGATTTTCAATGTAATTAGACATTCCCGTGCACGCGCACACAAAATATTGCTAAGTTCTCTTGTGTTTGCGACTGGCGCAGTCGCCCGAACTGTTTTCACTACTTTGCACAATGGTGAATTCCCCCCTTAGTATACACACCTGTGGGGATACCACTCTTGGTGCTGCTATGTTTGCTTCTAAATATAGCATTACTTCTCTCCAGATCATGTGGAAGAAATTAGCATTTTCTTGTTGACATCTCGGGCAGTTTGTATTTTATAGCTTCTTCATTTGGTATAGTCGAACAGGGTTAAAATAGGTTTGATGTATTATTTTGGTTTGAATCAATTTATCCCTAGTGCTTATTAGGCCTTTCGTAATATTGCAATGCTATTTCCTCCCAGTCCTCATCCTCCAGGCCTGACACATACTGATCCCATTTAGCTTTGACTTTAATTACTGGCGAGTCTTGTAGAATTATCAGTAATTTGTATGTTTGGGAGAGAACTTTTTTCTTCTCCGGGTCTTTAAGTGATTCCTCTATTCGTGACATTTGTATGCAAGTGGGTGTCTCCTTCATTTGATTTTCATAAATATGTCTCAGTTGTACTATGTATTTGAATATTGGAATATTCGCCCCCACTGCCCTAAATCAAGCAATGTCCTGTGGAATGGCTCATACACCTATTTCACAATGAACTGTAGATTGGTATTATTATATAAAGTTTTTTATTTCAGTGTTTTTCTATTAATATTTGTATATGTATGAATGTATGTATAATTTTATTTATAAAGCGCCACAAACATACGCAGTGCTGTACAGTTCAGAATAAAAATATAAGACAGACATGGGAAATTGCATTAAACAATACAGTATGAGATCACAAGTATACAACACATTAAGTGCTATGTTGAGGTTGACACAAGAGGTTGGAGGTCCTTGCCCCGTAGAGCTTACAGTTTAAATGGGAGGAAGACTTACATACACAGATAGACAGATAATAAAAGCTGTGACAATGTGATGAAACTCAAGTCCATAAATAAAATATAAACATAAATGGCTAAGTATTCAATAAAATATATACTGGTACATAAAAAATCAGTGATAAATATCAGTGTTAGTGCTCCAAAAGGTAGGATTTCAGTTTGGTTTTAAAACTGTGGAGGGAATGTTCCCTTTACTGTGTAACAATATTCTGTGTCAGTGCCATCTGCTACCGTGCCACTGCCTACACCTTGTAAATCCCAGTTCAGCTTCCTCTCCATGATATTGAACATTACTTACGAAGTGGGCAGTAGCGGGTAACTCTTTAGATGATTTTTAGGTGACATGAATTCTCCTTAAAGCACTGGAGAATACAGTAAGTCAAGTTAGTGCAAAAAAAAAATGCAATAATTACCTAAAATTTGTAATATTTTTTATTTACTGATTTTTGTGTGCTATTGGTGAATTGTGGACCACACCTACAAACCTAATTGAGAACCACGCTTAGAACATTGCATTTAGGCAATATAACTTAACATCAAAACTGTGAAGGAGGTGTGGGGTTCCTGTGGACCCCCAATGTAGGGATTTTTAGCGCTGCAGCATGTATCGATATCCATATGTTAACTTTTATATTTAAATTTACAGTTAAATCCATCAATGCTATATAGTGTTAATCAGTATCGATAAATTTCCTGCGTACTCCACCACAATAAAATAAAAATTGCAGCGTGATAAATTGCTACCAGAGAAATGACTCAAATCCCCCAAAATAATGGTGATAAAGGTAAAAATGGTGATAATAAGGTTTCTGACTTTAGTAAAAATGGCCCTAAGTTTACTGCTGCTACATCAGTATCCATCTGACGATCCTAGGCCCAGGATCATCAGGTGAATGTATTGCTGCTCTTCCTCACTTCCAGGTTATGTGAGTGATGACGGTCCCCCACATAGACCCACCCCCTCCCGAGTTTTGCCAAAATTAACCAACTGCGCATACGTCAACTTGGCATACGTCAACTGCGCATACGTCAACTGCGCATACGATCCTGGGCTGTGGATCATCAGATGAATACTGATCTAACACTTCGTGTACTGCTGCTAGATCGATCAGGTAAGTATCAATTTATGCAATAGTTCTCTTTTAATAAAGGCATATTTTGTCTGGGAGTGCATTCTGTTTGGATTTCTTTTTTACTTTTTCAAACTAAAGTGAATTTGCGATGCTACCCTACAATTTGTTCATTATGGAGCGTTTCTTGTTTCAGCACTTCCTGCCTTCCATTTCATGTCCATTTAAAATGTAAGGCTACTTTCATTGAACACTAATGTGTTTGGCCACGGTTATTAGGGGACTTCAATTTTCCCCATAAATAATAACCCTCCCTGTTACAATTCCATTTTCTGTCTGTGTCCTTCGTCTCTTAGATCAGTGGTCGGCAACCTTTTGGGCTGAGGGAGACATATATGTGCGGCTCCCTCAGCCCTTTTGAATCCAGAGCCACCGACATCACATAGGTGATGTCAGCAGCTCCTGTTTGGCTAGCAATCCAGACTCGTGGTGACTTCAGCAGCTCCTGATTGGCTAGCAACCCGGAAGACGTGACTTCAGCGGCTCCGGATTGAATAGCAACCCGGAAGCGCTGAGAGAGCTTTCTCTTTACAGCGCTTGCCGGCAGACTATAATGAGCGGTGCTTGCATCAAAAGCCATCAAAAGAGCCATATCTGGCTCAAGAGCCATAGGTTGCCGACCCCTGTCTTAGATTGTCAACACTGGCAACTAGGAAATGTATATTCTTGTTCCAGAATGTTCTGTTTATTTTGTTACAAACCTATGTGCAACCAATGGTTCTCCAGTTCTTTTGGAATATTTTACAACTTTATAATTAAAATGCAACAGTACAATAATATCTTGTAATCTGTTTTTACAAGAAGGAACACATATTTAAAATGTTCTCCATTTTATGTTTCCCATTTCAAAACTGCTCTATTAAATATATTTTTGGCTTTAGTTGGAATTTTGAAATCTTATGTAATCTGGCAAGAACCAAGTAATACACAAAGTTCTTGTGCTGAAGCAATGATAATGTTATGTTGTTTGAATTTGTCTGGTCGGTCTTCTAAGCTAAAAAAAAAATTATTTTTGCTGTCATATTATTTTTGGGGACAAAAAAATTAAAGGGCACCTTCCCTTAAGTAGTAACTAAAGTTTATGTCATCATTTCTCTCTAGGACAGACCTGGGCAAGGGGTGGCCCGCGGGCCGCATCCGGCCTGCCTCCTGTCTCTAACCGGCCCGTCCACCCGTTCAGAGTTGGAGACGTGACCGGAACTGTGTGTGGTGCTCTGTGCGAGACTAAAGCCTGCAGCGGCGCGCCGCCATTACCGGGCTGATTGTGCACCCGTCCGCGAGACACAACAATGAGAGGCGTAGCCAACCACACGCTAGACACGCCCACGGCCCTCTGAAGCTATCTGGGCCATTCACGCAGCCCGATGGTAATAATAACTGCTAACCCCTGCTCTAGGATAAAGTATAGTTTATATCAAAGACTTGGAATCATGATTCATTCCTTTCCATACTGTCATTATGGCTTTTTCAGCACTAACACAATGACAATAAGCCTCTAGTACTCCTGTTGATGCCTCAGGATTTCCATTGTAATCAATCAACAACCCAATTCTAGATGGTCCTAATATAAAAGCTATGCCAATGAGGGTGAACTCTATATAGAGACAAACAGTTAAATGATTACCAGACAATCATCACCATATGGCCTCTACTGGAATGGACTTTAAATAGCACTGAACGTAGGCACTATTAATTCACAGTGAGCACACACAGAAAAAAGAAAATACTAGCACCAAGGGAAATGCAAACCAACCAACCACTACCAGTATTAAGTGAACCTAAAACTAAATGAAACATTGCTAAGATTAGCAAAGTAAGGTCATTCACTGGCTTCCTTCTTTTCAATATGGGACATGTGCATCTGTTTATATTACCCTTAACCCTCCCCTTCATCTATACTGCTTTTAGCAGAAATAGCAGGTGAGATAGATTAGAGATCACTGTTTTCTGGATTCACATGGCAAATACATTTCAAGTAAAAAGCAGTACACACTGAAGAAAAGGTATACCTGGGTGGCTCCCTCTGTGTCTAGGTGAACTGTCTAGATCAACTGCCCATTAAAAAGGAGCTGCCATTTTGAATTATTTTGCAAACTGGGTTTAGTCCAAAATTTTACCCAGATTTACTGAAATGCATTTTTTCCACTTCCCATGTTTCCTTGGTTATCGGTAGGAAGTCAGATTTCAGCTTTATCGTTAGTGATATAAAGTCAGCAACTCCTTTCCCTATTTAAGAGACCAATGACATGAGAAATGGTTGGTTTGGCATAACATCTTATTTTTGTTACTTTTTATTGGTTTGTGTTGTATCTCTCTCTGTCTCTTTCTTTGCTAATTGTAGACAAATTGGACTTCCTGGGGCACTTCATTAATATGTATTATTTCCAAAAGGAAGAAAAACAGTCTAAAAAAAATCAGGAATTAAGATTCAACATTTTTACCTCTACCATGCCAAACCAAATGTTTTTATTTTTTTTCTGTGGTTGGTGGTCCTTGATGCCAGTCACACACCAGCCCACCACCCACTCCTCTCTAATTGGTCAGTGCAGTGGTGACGTCTTCGAGTTGAGATGGGAGCACTAGGGTACTGGGAGAAGGACTGGCCACCGTGACCTGGGACAAGACCTTAAAAATGGAACTATCTGGGACAGTTGGGGGGAAGATTTTGTAGCTGAGCTGTTCTTAATTAGACTCATTATTATCTAATGTGCAAAACGAAATAACCTGTGTGTGCCTTATTAAATTGAATTTATTTCCTTTGAATTGGTGATTCCGTTTGGATTTTTTGTTATTTTGGAATTTTGTTTGTGGCCATGACTGAGGGTCTGTCCAGACATGGCTCCTAGATGTGAATGAGTGCCTGGGATATGCAGTATGTATCAAGATGTGGATTATCCCACAGGAAACAATGACTTAGTTACAAAACTGCCATTGTGACACTGGCCTATGGCAGAAGAGGAATGGAGGTGTTGAGATTGAATTTGCTAATAATAATAATAATTACATGAAAAAAGTAATCAGGGATATAGTTATCTTACCTGTTTGGACTACTCAATAGTATTCCTTCATAGATATTAGTGATTCAACCATTTACCAATCCTCTGTTTGCAAATGTAATGAAATATACACTGAAATGGTTGTTTCTACAAGATCTCTTAAAGATTTGTGTACTTTACACTAGAACAGAATTTGCAATGTAGTATTTTCTATCCAAAAGAACCAAGGATCTGCGCTGCCCTCGGGATAAAGAATCTCAAATAGTGCAGTACCTTTAAGTTATGATTGTAGAAATAGTAATAATAAAATGCACTCACAGAGATCGCTCTTGCGCTATGCCTTTAAGAGTTTGTATCTGTATGGACTTCTGTGCAGCAATAATCCCAGATACATGATACTTAAAAACAAAAAGTGCTAGAGTAGTGTAGATTGTTAACACACACCTTTAACGCAAATGAAGAAACACTCACATTTAAAATAGCGTTCATGCGCCTTAGGGGGGAATTCACCGTAGAGCGAAGTGAGGTCCGGATCCTTCGGCTCACTTCGCAAAGACTGTTATGCGCTCGCTGATGTCCTGCATGCGGACATCAGCGAATGCTTTAAAGGGATTACAATCTCGGCGAGACCACACGAGTCGCCTCGCCGAGACTGGAATCCCTTTAAAGCGTTCGCTGATGTTCGCGTGCAGGACATCAGCGAGCGCATAACAGTCTGTATGAAGTGAGCCGAAGGGTCCGGACCTCACTTCGCTCTAGGGTGAATTCCCCCCTTAGTGTTATGCACAGAAGTCCATACAGACACTAACTCTTAAAGGCATAGCGTAAGAGGGATCTCTGTGAGTGCATTTTGATTATTTCTACAAACATAATTTAAAGGTACTGCACTATTTGAGATTCTTTATCTCCAGGGCAGCGCAGATCCTCAGTTCTTTTGGATTCTGAACTGTATATTGCGTGGGTTAGAGGGATTTGCTGCAGACCCATACAGAAGATAGCTTAAGCGATCTGTTTGAAGCACCTGGTCTAACTTGATTTGAACTACAAGTATTTTCTATGTCTAGGCAAGTCTGGCCTTTGGGTGTGCGACCTGTGGGACCAAACAGGGTGCCTTCTCCCTGGGGGGGCACCATAGCTGATTATATCAATGGCAGCAGTGGCACCTGGCACAGAAACTTCAAGCTAAAGGAACTTCCTCTGGCCCAGGGAAGGGGGTGGGTGGTGCTACTGTAGGAAGGGTGTGGGTGCCCTGTTGGTCTTTGACACAGGGCACCTCCTACCCTAAGGCAGGCTTATGAAATCTGAAAGAAGCGGAAGAAACATTGTACTGCTTCTTTGTGTATTGATAAAATCATTTTCTCAATTCTTAGATTTCTAAAATGTCCTGACTACCCTATACAAAGGGAAAAAACAAGAAAACCTACAATATTCACATATATTACAAGGATCATCCTGTCTCTATCAAAGCACCATATTTAGTAATAAGAAAATGAACTGTATGTCTGTGAGCTCAGATAATGTACAAGTCTTGCTGAGCTACACCACAAAAGGAGGGAGGTCACTGGATATCTGCGCTTGTTAGTTTGTGTGTGATTAGGGTAAATTATATAATTTCTCTGTGATTCATCCATCATTGGCCATAATAATAACAATGTAACTTTTTTTCCCTTTTTTTGCAGGATGACGTACAAAGCAAGTACTGCACAAGCGTACTAAGTGAATTCCAGCCCACGAGTGGTTTAAACAGTAATCACAATGTAGTTATTAATACAGAGAGGTGTTATGTACCCAGGCTAGTATGGATGAATCATTCAGCATAGCTATACATGTTATTTTTGCAATGCTCAGGAAACTAAAGCAAACCGTGTTGGCTATGATTAGCAGGAATAAATCATTTAATTTATATACAGCTTGCAATGGGCAGTAACTAGATTTTAAAGAATTACTTTGCAATGCAGGATTAGTTTAACAGATCGACCAGGGAGGAATCCCTAAATGGTGTCTGTATGCTACTACAGTATGAGCAGGGGATATATATATATATATATATAAAATATATATTTGATAAGTGCATCTATGGCAACAGAGGAATAATTTGTGCTTTTCCAGCACATAAAAGATATTTGTAGAGCTGTGCTGCATTGTGAATATGGAGTGGGAGGTTTTTATGTATTCTTCATTAGTAGAGGTGTTTATAGAGACGTGTATATGTAAAAAAGCTTGAAATTCTATGCAAAATATGCATCTCGGAGTCTTCTATACTCGCTAGAATCTAGATCTAGTTTATCTTAATGACTTGTACAAATTGTCTTTATATTGTTGATTATTGTAATTGATTGTACTACACAGGGGCGCTATACTATTTTGTGTTTCAGTACAGTTTATCTTAATGCCTGTGGCAGGCTTCAATTAATAATAGGAGATATTAACTATACATGCAGGCAGACTTATACATAGATTTTATAGGCAACGGTGCCTCATAGGCCAGGGTTACACTGGCTGTTTTGTAGCTGAGCTATTTTTAATTAGGCTCATTATTGTCTAGGGTGCAAAACAAGACAACCTGTGTGGATTATCGTACAGGAAACAATGTAAAATATTTTTATTGCTCAGCACAAAGCAGGCAGTTCGGCCCTATATATCTGTAAGTACTTATCTTTCACTCCTCAGCAGTTAAAATACAAAGCGTTCAGTCCAAAGCCAGGGCCACAACGGCTATTTTGTTGCTGAGCTAATTGTAGCTAAAAGTAACCAGTGTGGCCCTAGCAATAATTAAATTCAGAATTTGTATCCATTTGGCACTTCCAGATCTTTGCGTATTCATAAAGCTCAATGATGTGTCAAATTTGCAACCAATTTGGATGCGTACGACTAACGTGATCTATTTATTTGACTTTTTTTGTGTGTGCGCAGGTAATTAGGTTATTCGTCAAACATTGGAGTCTGTTGAAGTAGCAGTCTCAGAAAGAATGTCTCTGTATAGGTTAGCATCACTTACAATAGCCTAAATACCTAGATCAGCTGGTATTTTAACTTATCCAGTAGTAGTCCTGGGCATGTTAAATGTTTTAAATAGATGGCTCCATTTTACTACATCTGCAAAAACTTGCTTAAACAGACACAAATGCAAGTAACATATTGGGGACTGCTCAGTCTGTCCTCCAGACCCACATCAAAGTGCAAGAAGTCCATAATGATATCATTTGGATTGGATTGAACATTAAAGGATTGGTCAAGTTAGGTTAAGGGGTGCGCTCTCTATTATATATAATTGTTTGGTGGATAAGGAGAATGTCACTTGATAAAGAGCTGTGATATTGGATTGAAACATGCTGTAAAATAAATCACTTTGCTTTCATGTATCTGCTCCAGTTTCACTAGCAATTCCGCAAAATGCTTTCAGCAGACAAAGTTTCTAGAAGTGGCTAATAATATAACTATAATATAATAACTTTAATAATGGAATTGTAACCCTTTGGTGTAAGCTGAAAGGTTGACCCAGTCATTATCAAGTGAGTGCCGATTGTCATTGATTATATTCTGGGAATGTTCTCCTAGCAGGTTACATAGTTGGTTGCTGGAATAACATTACAGTAATCCTCACACTTCAGAAAGCTGTAGCTCCCCGATACTGTTATTTTATGTGCCTTACTGGTTTGATACATATAACATATCCTGTAAATGTGAGTGTAGCCCAGCTGAAGAACACAATTATTATATTTAATACAGATTGTAATTTTTTTTCTTCTAGTTCTCCCACATGAATGTTTACGTCCATCTGGTGGCTACTAGAGCAGAGTATAGCATTCAGGTCCTGAACCGTTGGATTGTTACAGGAACTGGCGTATGCCACTAGAGAAGCTATAGTGCAGTTACAGTTACATCTCTTAAAGGGTATGTAAATTGTGTCTATAAAGAAAGTCCCATTTATCCATTGTCAAGCAAAATAGGGATTAAGCAACTCCTGCCTCACCTCTTAATTCAGCAGAGCTCAATATCCCACTGTAACTGCTTTCTCACTCTCAACTAGTACCCTGTTGTGTGTATCCACGCCCCCTACTTTCCCTGACTTCCTCTCTCCACAGCCGACCACAGACGTAGTCGAACAGCTTTGATCTTTGCATTCTAAGGGTTAGGAACAGGCTTTTTAGATAAGGAGAGGGGGAAAGGATTCCACACAAGACTGTGTTCTCTGAATAGGGAGTGATGTCATTATAGTGCTTATTGGCACTATACAGGAAAAGCCGGTACACAGAAAGGCTGGGGGAGCAGGGCTGTTTAAACAAGAGGCAATTACTACTGATCCCAAAATCGTTTTTATATTTTAATGTTTAATTTGGCTTTCTATATGTATAGATATCAAATATAAATAATGTTTTATTCAAATTTTTCATACCCTTTAAGTAACTAAGAAGTACTAAACAGGAAAAGGACACTGTAAGGCCTCTTGCGGAGATAAGGTACACAGACATACTATTACACCTCTAGAGGAGCTAAGGTGTCCTGGAGACTTGAACTTCAAACTAGAACTTGAAAATGGAGAGGATATTAGATCCTTTTTACTATAGTTCGGTTGACACTGGTTAATCACCATGATATGGAGTTTAAGGAGCCGCTTGGTCTTGCAGCCCATAGATTAAACCCCCCACTGGTGGCAGCTGGCAGAGACACAGTAACATGAATAAACACTAACACTCCACAATGTTGAGCACTGCGTAGCTCCAGTTTTGAATTCTAAATCTTCTGCCACCACATTATGAAACAGCAGTCATGGAGGACAAAGGGGTTTTAGAAGAAGTGACTGGACGGTCACTAGAGGCGACATGAAAGATTCCACCAAACCTCCTATCATGGAACTGTGAGGAACTTGAAACTTTGGACCTGGACAGCTTCTGAAACTGAGAAATGAGAGGCTTCAGAAGTGACTAGAAAAAGCAGGAAACACTTGAAAATATATGGGGAGTTTAAGATATACAGAAATCACAAGGACATGTGAAGACTTACTAAACAGCCCCTTGGTTTTCACGTTTAACCCCCATAAGCAGGGGTATAGTTGCGGCCCTTGGGTAAACTCCCAACTAGTGTGCAGGTGGTAGAGGCACAGTAATGTACACAAACACCAATACACTGATGATCAAACAAAGCTTAACTGCAGAGCTCATGGAAGCTACTACAGAGGGCATCGGCTGTCTCAGTGGTGGCATTGGGTTGCCTAGCAACTGTCATAGACTAAACTGAGTAGCAGGAGTCACATGCTACAAGCCAGCACAATGCTATGGATGTTAAAATGGACTTCCACCGTGTAATGTTATTCATGTAAATCAGATAAAATGAAACTCAAACCCAGAGTCACAATTCCAATGAAATAAAATATGCTACAATTTGCCAACAAGGAATAAAGTGGTATTGGTGTGGGGGGGCCCAGTCAACTTAGAAAACCAGACAGTAAAATATAGGCTTCTGAGTACTGACCAATAAAACAAATGGCATTCTGGGAACTGTGCAGTGTAACTGGGAAATTTAAAGTATAAAAACATATTGGGGGGGTCATTAGTTTGATTGAGAAGGAAGCATGATTTATTATGGCAGTTTATAAACAATGTAGTCTACTTGCTTTATAAAACAAACTTGGGACTACATTTTTTTTTTCTTGGTTGATATTATGTCAGCTTCAAATATTTTAACCTTATATAGTTCAAAGTAGGGGCTTGGAGATGTGAATTAAAATAGCAATGCATGTTCTTTGGGAGAAGCATATGAGGTAGATAAAACATTACATTTAAAAAATAGAGAACTCATTGCAAATCTAAATGAAAAATCTTCTTTCAATCAAATATCAAGTTAATTGGCCTCCAACTGTGTTTAATATTAAGAATCTAAAAAATATCTGGATATATTTAGTAGAGTTCCTGTGGGGTCTCTCTGCAGGGTAGTGCCTTACAAAGCAAACATTTAGCAATTAACAACAAAGGAATCTTCTAAAGAACTTTGGGTCATAGCTATTTTATAAAAATTTTTAAAATCTGGTCCTAGCATTGTAAGAGTGCATCTGTACACCAACATTTCTTTCATGCCTCTGGTGTGTATTGTTAGGACACAGTGCATGCACCTAAAAGCTTTTAGAAATAGATATGACAAGCATATGGTTTTGTGCTCATGTGATTTAGGAAACTTTTTTTACTGTCCACTGTATTTAGTCCATTCCAATAATCTTTCAAATCTTCATAACTTCCCTGCCAAAAAATTCAGTGGATTATAGTTATAGTCGACCCATCCCACAAACTTCTCTGGTGGATTATTCATGAAAGAGTCAATTTTCTTGCTTGATGTAAAGTCACCGTATAATCATGACAATTCACACATATCGTAACAAAGTAAATTCTGGTTATTTACCAAACTGCATATTGTTGTGGCAATGTGGCAAATAGTCATGTAATGATTATTGTGCATAGCCATGTAACTAGGAGCTTTGGCATATTGTAGAGAATTGAATGTAAATAAGACTAGTTGTGTAGTGACATCCAGCATTGGACTGGCCCACCATAGGATAAGGGTAGGCCCCAAACAGTCCCTTCTAGCAAGCCCTAGAGCCCAAAGAAGGCCCATCCAGAAGCCAGAACCTTCTTCCCTCTCGTTAGTCTTTGAAGGTCAGTGAGGTGGGGGCCTCCAATGAATCCCATTTGCCCCATCCAATGCTGGTGACATCATCTCTATATAGACAACAGATACTGACAATATCAATTATAACAAAGGACAATGTCATCATTTTGTTGCATAGTGGTCATGGTTATTGAAATTGATTAGGTGTCAGTTGTAGTTGCCTGCAGTAAACCTCCTAATTTACCACTTTCATTTGGTAAAGTCAAACTGGTGAATATACACCATCATACCATACAGGAATTTCCACTGCACGATGAATGCCCATAGTGTGGTCACATTCACAGCAGAAAGTGTTTCCTTTAGCAAAGCGTTGGTACTGTAGTGGATATAAAGATGTGCTGTGGGAGGGAAGATATGTTTCCCCTACACTCTGTTCATATGGCTGGAGTACTGCCCAGTTCTTAAGATTGGCTCCAGCTGTAGAATAGAACAGTGTTAAAAGGCAGGTGGAAAAACCCTGTGGGTGGGGTTTGTTTGGAAACAGACTAAGAAAGCACTATGGTGTGGCTGGACTAAAAATACCCTTGAGACCCTAAAGGAGAGGGATTCCTGGAAAGGGGGGAAGTTATAAGTTGGTGTGAAAACCTGAACTGTTTATGTTTTGGTTTTTTTTTGCCAAGTAAGGCTGTATTTAAGTTCAATTTTTTTGTGTAAATAAAGCTGAACCTTCCAGAAAGACACTGTTTGCAGTACGTTTATACCCCAAGACTGCTGAAACCTTTGAGTGAAACCCTACAGTACATTAAAACTTTGGTTGGGACACTTGAATCTCAACATTCCAAATACAAAATAATGCAAGATATTACATTTGGGTGGTTCTGGAACTAACTTTTAACCCGATATGTAGAAGCCCAATATGTAGGACAACTGCATTTGCTATTACCAACATGAACTTTTTTCACCGCCCATTTTATCCTGATTGACTGTGTGCTGGAGAGCTATTCATGGGGTCATCCATCAGCTATGGGGAAGGGAGGTAAGTGGGAGCAAGAATTGGGGGACTGGGGGACAGAATTTAAAAAAACAGGACTGTTCTGTGAAACAGTTGGGATATATGGCATTATTAGGAACTACAAATAACTGAAATACTAATTAAAACCAGTTCTATAGATTGGTGAACCGTGTAATTACTGTATTTTAAAATATTAGGACATTTTCATAAATCAACAAAGATGAAAATAGAAAGCTGAAGAATCTGGAATTGTTGCCTACTAGCCAAATGGTGAATCACTGTTATGTGTTCACTGTGTACATAGCTTTGTTCCTCAAAAGCAGCTTTCATCTGCATTAAACAGAAACTCAACCTCCACCCTCGTGCATATTTAGCAGTACATTATGTTCCAGTAAAAACTGGCATTGCAAAACTCAGCACAAAATCCCAGCTGCATCGATGAAGGTAAAATGTCTTGGTGTCGTATTGTGTATGCGGCTCCAAAACCTTTGTCCCATTTACCTTTGCCGTAGACACAAAGCAAAGGCTTGTTGTAATGCCATAGTCAGCACCTTTTGTCCAGAGTAGCATAAACAATGATATTCTGCAGGCAGCTGCTCTGTGCTATAAGCAGGACATGCTGTGCCGGAAACCTTTTACTAAGGACATGTTCAGATACAGAAGAGGGCTCAGCAATTCCAGATGGGAAGGCTGATACATGCTTTTCTGCTATTTTTAATTTCACATTCATCATTAGGGTTTATTTATTGAGGATGTTTGTCATTGACACATTGTTTGCTTTTGTATAACAGTAACTCAACGGTCGCCTTGGGAAAAGTGCAGACCTTAAAAATACCTGTGCAAAACCACCAGTCAGCACAATGAATAGGTACAGAATGGGATGTCCACAAGGAAATGAATAATACAGGTTACTAATCTATACTAAATTATAGGACTAATAATGGGGGTTATTTACTAAGGTATGAATTCGACTGTCGAATTCACAAACAGCGGATTCCCATAACAAATCTGCTACAATTTCCCCATTGTAAAGTCGTGACAATTTTTAAAGTTAAGATTGTGACAATTTCCCATAATAAAGTCGCGACTGCGACAATATTCTCATTGTAAAGATGCGACTGTGACAGTAGCAACTTATTGTAACTGTCTTTATCTGGCGAATTCACACCTATACACAACAATTCGGGTAATTCACCCTAAGGGTGAAATTTATTAAACTCTGACTGTTCTTGGTCTTTCCGAGTTTACCGACGGTTCTTGCGAGATTTTTTCTTGAGTTTTCGAGATGGAGTTTTTCTATCTCTATTTTTTTTCAGATTTTTTTGACGGAAAGGTAGCCATACTTTACGTTAGTAGCATGGCTACCTTTCCATTGAAAATTTAAAAAAATCAAGATTGAAAAACTTGATCTCAAAAACTCGAAAAAAATCTTGCAAGAATAATGCAAGATTTCACTCTGTAAACTCGGAAAGACTGAGAACAGTCTTTCATAGTTTAATAAATTTCGCCCAAATTTAATGTAGTGTCAGACTGGTTTAGGGCCCCCAAAATGGCCATTCTGGTAAGCCCCCAGACTATAAGAGGACCAATATGGCAGGCCAGTTCAGCACTGACAAGCTCCCCATGTCGGTTGACATTGGGAAAGGTCACTGGGGGGGCTCCCAGGGGGCCTGATTGTGTCTGTACAACACAGCTAAAAGAAGGCAATTAAAAGCAATTGATACATTGTATTCAGATTAGCAAAATCCTTTGCTCATTGAACTACTATTCTATTTATTTGTGGTGCTGCAACTCATTGTGGATAAAGAGGTAATATCAGTTCCTCTAATTATAATAAAAGGCACAATATGGATCCACAATGTGACATCATTCGTTTATGACCATTTCTGATGTTAATATTGTTCTGTGGTGGGAAAACATTCAGAGTGGCACCTCCACCAAGTTGTCAGAGGGACTTCATCTGCAAGTTGTTCAACTGTTAGGCCTAGTTAGACCAGCTTCTGTAATAGTTCATTCAGTACCGACTGAGGTAAGTGGCAGCATTGCAGCCCAACAAGGATTATAGTGGACCTAGGTGTATGAGTGGTTGCAGCACTGATGAGCACCCTTTGTAGGTATCACAGTGGAAATAGCAAAGGATGTAGGGTAGATTGCTTCAGAAAGGGAAAATTGCTCTGGAAAGCCCTACCAAGAGAAGACTTGATACCTCACTGACTTGATACTGCACAGGAAGGAAGGGTAGGCAGCTGCCTAGGGCTCTGCTGGAGGGAGGGCACTATCTTGCTGTGCACCCCCCTCCTTTCCCCTGTCCCTACTCACCTCTTCCCTGTCCTTACAGCTTACAGTTAGCCTGGGCAAGGTGAATGTAAGCCATGTAAGGGAAATCGGCATTCCTTTAACTATAACATTAGGGAAGTATAATAGCATGTGGTTTGCCACTTCTTTTTTCTCATGTGGCAACTGAATAAAAACGTAGTAATGTTAATGAGCCATTATTTTACTGTGAGAATGTAAACCAGAGGCATTTCCTCAGAGTAATAATCAGTTGCTACTGAACCATCTAATACCTGGAGGAGGTGTAAAGTTTCATTATTTACATGGAGAGGTGAAATGTATGATTTGGAAAGACAGAGGAATACATAACATAAGGAATTAAACAATTATAAATGAATTAATAAAATAATTTCATTAGACGGTGACTTTTTCCCTGAAAGTAAAATACAATCTTGCAACTAGCTGATTAATTTTATTTGAACACAAAATGAGAGTCACAAGAAACCCTTGCAGGCTTCTAGCATAAAGACAAATGTGAAATGGGTGAAAGCTGAATGAAAGAGATTTACAAAGAAGCCATTGTGGGGGTTTATCTAAGCCATATCAGATGTGAGATTAGTTATAGCTCAAGTACAACACATTGAAACGAACAATTGTTGTGAGAGTAGTGATGGTGAGTGGAGCCAGTGTAGAACATATGTAGCCAGGTGAGCAATTATCTATACCTTTATATCTCACTCACTTCTACTTATGTCTGGACTGCCTTTGCTAATATAATGCTATGCAATTGGTGGATCTTGGGGCAATTCCAGTACCCCCACCATTCCTGGTGACAGATGGATCTTCAGTACACATCTATGATATTGTAGATTTTTTCATAGGTCACCTTAGAGTTAAGATAGAATATGACAACTATATAGTTAGTACATTACCCCATCAAGGAGTGTAGTGGGCCTAATTGTGCCAAAGTGCGGCAGCCACCTTGGACAGGGAAGTCTATAGGGCAGCACGGTAGAACCTTTTAAGGAGAAAGACCATCCATAAAGAATTCCTGAAGGAGGAATTCTGCTTGTAGGGTTCTCATACCTACTATATTCCCAAGAATCCTGCAACATACACTTGGGTATCTAATTGATGGAAATCATGCTGTGGGGCTGTGATGTTTGCACATGGCAATTTTATTGCTTGAATATACAAACCCCAAAATCAGAAAAGTTGGCACGTTGTGTAAATCGTAAATAAAAA
>WMED01009368.1:0-16350 GCA_019650415.1 Pipa parva | reverse complement strand
AGCATAGAAAAGGACACTGGCCACCACAGACTGGTAGAACATCAACATAAGTTTAGGACAGATTCTAAAAGACCCAAGTCTCCTTAAGAAATACAACCTGCTTTGACCTTTCTTATACAAACAGTCAGTATTCACTGACTAATCCAGCCTATCATCCAGATAAACCCCTAAATATTTATAAGACGGAACCATCTCAACTTCAACTCCTTCAATGGTGATTGGCAAATGAGGGGGCCTATGTCTTCTAAAATACAGGCACATCTCCTTTGTTTTAGAGGTATTCAACTGCAGGTCATTAGACTTGCACCAGACCACAAAGTCCTCAACCAGCTTCCTATACTCCCCCTCCTGACCGTTCCGTATACATCCAACTATTGCCATATCATCCGAATACTTCTGCATATGGCACAGCTCAGAGTTGTACTTAAAGTCAGAAGTATAAAGGGTAAACAGCACTGGAGAAAGCACGGTACCCTGCGGAGCACCCGTGCTACATAGAACAGTGCCAGAGGTGGCATCGCTGATTCTGACATATTGTGGTCTCCTGGTAAGATAATCAATAATCCAGGTAACAAGTTGCAAATCCATCCCCATCTCTAACAGCTTCTCTCTCAAAAGTAGAGGCTGGATAGTATTGAAGGCACTTGAAAAGTCGAAAAAGATAACCCTCACAGCACACTTCCCCAAATCCAGATGAGAGTGAACTCTATGTAAAAGATAGAGAATGGCATCATCCACCCCCACCTTCTCCTTATATGCAAACTGTTGTGGGTCCTCAGCATGACTGACCTGAGGTCTGAGGAAATTCAACAACAGACGCTCCATGGTCTTAATCACATGGGATGTCAAAACAATGGGCCTAAAATCATTCAGCTCCCTAGAATATGCCTTCTTAGGAACTGGAATGAGGCAAGTTGTTTTCCATGTGACAGGGACCCTTCCAAGTTGCAAACTGAGGTTGAATATATGTTGCAGTGGCTCTCCCAGCTGGGCAGCACATGCTTTTAGCATTCTAGGGCACACTCCATCAGGGCCTGCTGCATTACTGGGACACAACCTCCTCAGCTCCCTCCTAACCTGGTCTGCAGTAAAGGTAATAGGCTTCCTTACAGGTGGATACAGAGACAGTTGAACCTATACCCCCAGCCTCTGCAGGTGGGTGGGGGGCATGTATTGTTGGAGGAGGGATAGCCTACTCCTATAGCTCAGAGGGCTAGGGGGGAATATGTACAGTAAAGAAGAGACCAAACCCCGGACCCCTACCCCTTAGCCAGGGTTAGTACCCTGGAGGTAGTCAGTCACTGACCCCCTTCCTTGAAAGGAAAGGCGTGGAAGGCTAAAAATAAATAATACATTTGGGCCCCATGCCTCTACCCAAGGTCTCCCACTCCTATTTTTGTTTTGGTATGGGGACTCTAAATTAAAATAATTTTGTCCCCCCTCCCGTGAGACCCTTCCAACCGCTATCTGCAAGTGGGGTGTATTGGAGTGAGGGTCCCCTCTGCAACCCCCTACTTGGATGTGGGGTGATTGGTCTGAGTTCGGACTGCTCAGTTGCTAGAAGTGATAAACAGATAATCATGTATATTACATATTGCCTAGTAGCCACAGTTAATTGGTTTACGGGTCTATGGATAACCAAATACAGTACATTAGACATCACTCAGTAGAACCAGTTAACTTAATAAGAGACCCCCTCCCCTTCTAAGTGCAATTATAAAAAAAAAAGTAGAAAATGCTCTAAGACCTCATCAGATACTGGGTAAAATATCCTTCAACATACTCCAGGTGTTGAAGAATAAATAACGTCTCTGAATGTACCAGCAGTTTATAGCCACTTGTCCAATTTCCAGATGACCTGAAATAGCAGAAGATGGGAAATAGGTAAAAAAAGGGAGGAAAGGGTAGAAAACCAGAGGAAATAAGGAATTCAAGTTATAAGACAAAGGGAATTAAAGAAAAAAGAAGACAGAGAGAAGGATCTCAAGAAATCTCATGAGAACAATGCGAGATTTCTTTTGGTAAACTCGGAGAGACCCAGGGGTTTATTCACGACGGTGCAAATTCAACTGTCAAATTCTCAAACAGCGGATTCCCTTAGCAAATCTGCGACTGCGACAATTTCCCCACTGTAAAGTCGCGACTGCGACAATTTTTAAAGTTGCAACTGTGACAATTTTCCATAGTAAAGTCGCGACTGCTACAATATTCTCATTATAAAGACATGACTGCGACAGTAGCAGTCTATTGCAACTGTCTTTAGCTGGCGAATTCACACCTATACGCAACAGTTTGGACTTTAGTGAATAACCCCCTTAATGTAGGTCTTCTTCTATGCTGTGCAAGGAGTGGGGGCATGTAACATGAGAAGACATTCTCAGGTACCCCTCTCATTCCCCCTTTTTCCAGTGAGGTAGATTGAGGGTTCAGGACTCACCACACAACCCTTGCCTCTAAGCCAAGGGGCACTGGGATTAGTACTTTGGAGGGGTTTAGTAGGGGCATGTACATTCCTGGTGGAACGAACTTTCCCAAAAAGGAAATTAGGTGGTTGCGCTGGCAAAACAGAAAATGAGAAACAAAGGGAATTCTCCCTAGAGCGATACCATTTTACATATAGCACTGCTGTACAGGCTAAGGGGGTTATTCAGGAAGCTCCGAAGTGAGGCGAACACTACGCACCTCACTTCTGAGCTTCCTGAATAACCCCCTTAATCGTGACAGGCAAAATATAATGGTGAGACATATTTTTTGGCAGTTAATCCAAACGTGGATTGCAAGATGGACTACCAAAAAAATGTTTTTAAACAAGTATAACTTGAACTAATCATATCTGTTCATTTCATTTTATTGTCATTGAATGCTATTATTGGTTTGAACGGTATATTCAATACCACCATAACACTAGGGCGCTGTACTCTCCAGGGCATCCTCCTGCCCATTCCACACTGCATGTACATTCCTGTAGCTTTAACAGATACATTTTATACTGTATGTTCCATTTGTCATTGTTGTATGTTAACATTTCCTGCATTATTCATCTTCTTTTGCTAGATTGCATAATCTTCATAAAATAACAAATAGAAATAGATACAGTATTGACATTAACAGAAGACAAAGGTTCTGTTCAGACAAAGGTATAAGTCAACCATTGCAACCTGAGATTCTTTCTAGCAAATTGTCTGCACCTTATTAGAAAACTGGCTACTCCTATTGCTACATCATCCTACGTTACATGTTATCAGCAAAAACACACCTAGTTTTAAGGAACATTTCATAAAAATTAAATATCTGCTTTTAACATAAAACATTGAAGTCGTTCTGAAAGCCAGACGATTATAGGCAATGCTTGAACCCAGAAAGGTATTCTGCCTAATTACCCCAGAAGAACTGTAGAGAAATGCAAAAGTCGTTCTGAAAGCCAGACTATTATAGGCAGCGCTGGAAAATGAATGAAAGCAGAAAAAACAAAGAGGATTGCCCCTAGTGTAATACTGTATGGTAAGTATATAAAACCGCTTCTAATATCAGTATATAAAACTGATGGTGAGGATTTACAGCTCAGTGCGATCATAGCGTATTTATAATCGTGGATTTTCACTATATAGTGCATTGAACACAGGATTCTTCCAAGGTGGATATATTTGTTTCTGTTTGTTTGGCACTTATAGAAAGTTTTTTGAATTAATAAAATTATCATTGTGTGTGCACCTAAATGAGAGTTTCTTTTTCCTTTGGTTTTGTTCACACTGATTGTTCTTATCATCATAGGGCGCTATACACCATCCTTATAACAATTTGATTCCTTGGTCATATTGTTTTATATCTTATCCTTAACATAAAATATGGCTAATCTGGAAATATTACATCATTATTATATTAAAATATTGTCCAAGTATTCCTGTTTTACTCTGCGCTCGAGGCCTTTTAAACAGTCCGTCATATCATTATTATCTGGCATTTATCCAAGCATGTGTTTCCAAAGAATGCGGTTAATCATCTTACCGGAAGTGATACTTATGGAGCTCTGTAATTTAATAATACTTTTATTAAACATACCTCATCACTATACTTGTGCAGTACTCAATAATAAATTTGAAACGTGATGGATTTTATAATGCAGGTTTAAAGGGGAACAATCATGAAATACAAAAATACATTTTTCTTATGATTATACAAACCCAACTCTTACTGTACATACATGTTGTACACAGTTATTTGTTATATACAGTTGGTTCTTGGATACAACTGCTAAAAGTCTTTGCCCCTTTGCTGTTGAAGGGGTTGGTGATCTTGAGATTATTTTTAACATGCTATTCTTCAGTTCGCCATACAGATTATTATCTTTTTACATTTTAGCTGATTTTTACATTTAATGGTTCGTGCTAACATTTAAAGGGGGTTATTCACTAAAGTCCGAATTGTTGCGTATAGGTGCGAATATGCCAGATAAAGACAGTCGCAATCAGCTGCTACTGTCGCAGTTGCATCTTTATAATGAGAATATTGTCACAGTCGTGACTTTATTATGGGAAAATTGTCGCAATCTTAACTATAAAAAATAGTTGTGAATTTACAATGGGGAAATTGTTGCGGATTTTCTATGGGAATCCGCTCTTTGCAAATTCGACAGTCGAATTTGCACCTTAGTGAATAACCCCCTATAATGTTCTTCTAGCTGTTAGGGTATGTAGCATTTAAAAGGTTTAACAACAATTTGCTTTGTTACCGCATGGGAGCTGATCACTGGTTATGTCACAACTAACTGTCAATGCATAGAGCACTTTAACAGGGCAATATGTACAGTAGGCACACTGGACTTAATTTACATGTTTCTACTTTAATGTACTATCCACAATTTTCACTGCTGCTGCAATATCACACCTGTCTTCTGTGTTGTATTAGAACAGCAGTTCTCAACCTGTGGGTCGTGACACCTTTGGGGGTGAAACGACGTTCTCACAGGAGTTGTCGAACATGCTGCTCCACTACCTAACTCCAGGGGCGAAATTTATTAAATGCGGAAAATTTTCCGCACGTGCGTTATTTTTACTGCACGATCGTAATTCCGATCGATTTACCATCGCGTGATCGGAAATCTGATCGATTTACCATCGCGCGATGGTAAATGCGATCGATTTACCATCGCACGATCGGAATTGCGATCGTGCGATCGGAATTTCGCATCGGGCGAACGCTTCGCCCTTAATAAATTTCGCCCCAGTAGTGAGTGCAGGTCCCTTTATATAGGGGTGCCTGCATGGTGACGTTGTGCCCAAAGGTTATTACGTGACGCAATGACATTGTGCCTGAATGTCACCAAGTGACATGTGACGTGGTGATGTCACCAATAGCACACAAGCGTAATGACGTTATTGCGGGGGTCGCGGATCCAGGTAGATTGAGAACCACTGTATTAGAACTAATGGACTCACATTGTAAGCCATCAAAACTAGTGGCCCCTACCCACATGGCCATGCAGTTGTTCAGCAGTTTGACATTTGACAACAGTAATCGAAGGGGGTTATTTTCTAAAGTCTGAATTCGACTGTTGAATTCTCAAAAAGCAGATTCCCATAGTAAATCCACAACTGCACTTTAAGCACCATCTACTGGCCAGTGCTTTTAGGGATTCACTACATATTTTAGGATACTAATAGCCACAATATAAAGCCATATCCTTTTACTAAAAACTGGTCTTCAAACAACTCAGTGTATCTCTATGCAGCAAATTAGTCTCTACTCTCGGAGGCCGTTATTCACTAAAGTGTGAATTGTTGCGTATAGGTGTGAATTCAGCAGATAAAGACAGTCGCAGTAGGTTGCTACTGTGGCAGTCACATCTTTATAATGAGAATATTGTCACAGTTGCGACTTTATTCTGGGAAAATTGTCACAATCTTAACTTTAAACAATTGTCACGACTTTACAATGGGGAAATTGTCGCGGATTTGCTATGGGAATCTGCTGTTTGAGAATTTGACAGTCGAATTTGCACCTTACCCCCTGAATATTGATAGTGTAGAGAGTTGACTTTTATTCTATGTCCCCTACATATTGTATCCTCTGCTTTCTGCTGTAGTGTTTGGGAACAGCACATCATTTGCCTATTAATAAAATAATAGTTGAGTCTATACCTCATACCATTCTACCCAATATTTAATCCACATTGTGTAATATTGACTAACATATTTGAAAAAATCTGGGAAAGGCAACAAAACAAAGACCAATTAATAACACATATTTAGACTGTTCAATGGTCCAGCAGTTGAATATGATTAAAACCAGGCTTTTAGAATGCCATACCCCCCAATCTGGTTGATAATAACTATATTTTACATTTAGATCCGGACAGAACAGATATGTAATGATGTGATATCTTCTAATATTGGGGGCATTGTAGATTTGAGTCTGGCAATGCCACAATCAGTTCTGTATTTCCATCTCAGATGCTTATAAGCACAAAATGCTTGGTTGTCTAAGGCCACACACACTAACAGATCACACGCACTTTTATGCAAATATTCAGAGACTAAATTATGCAGTGAACCAAAAATGCTTTTTCTGTGCAACTTCACAGGTTCAGTTTTCACACATCTCGGATGCTCAGTGCCTAGTCACACACACACACGAAATGAGATAAAAACACTGAGATTTGTTTCACACTGCCCACATTAACTTAGATTCAGCTGTATCACTACGAAGTCTGTTATCTGTTAATGCCCCTATTACAATATATTGTTACAATGGTGGATTTATACATTCAAGGTTACTTTAGTTTCTATCCCCCCTCAGCCTCTATATTTTCCTATCAGTATTGATGACATTTGATTGCTTTATGCTGCAATTATTTATGTGAATATGTTTTTTATCTGTTTCTCCATCTCACTTTTTATTTTATATAGAATTAGACATTGAGTTACTGTATGTCTGCTTTTGTACCATGAGTTTCTCTGTACCAAGGAATACAACTTCCAACCCCCTTCATGACAACTATATTATCGACTGTTTTCTATAGCCCGTTATCTCAGTAGAATACCTACTTACATTCTTGCCTGTACTTAGTATTGCCTCTTCACCTGATGAAGGAGAATAAACCCTCCGAAAGCTTGTTTATATTTTTTTTTTTAAAAGACTGTTAGTCCAACAGAAAAGGTATCACCAAATACTACAATACTCATTTTATTTGCATCTGTGGACTAACCCAACCACTCTACCTTAATATATGTGTGTGTGTGTATAAAATGTCAAAATGTACTTTGAACCACTATAACCACATTAATACTTGTATAGGTGTCACAAATCCACAACTTACAAAGGCAAATGCAGTTGTAAATTGATTTGTATATGCCATACCTCTTCGATGATAAAAATAATTTTAAAAAACATAAAAAGATGACATTGTGCACTGTGCTCTCTTCTTTACTTTTACAAACTATAGACTACATCATGTTCAGTGGTTTGAAAAGTGTCCACGAAACAGGAGTTACAACCATATAAAAAGACCATTGTTGCAGTTAACAATTAATGGAGGATAATGCTACTAGTGAACAGCCGAAAGGGGGACTAAAGGCATCAGCATACCCCTTGTGTCACTTGATTATTTAACACCAAGTTGCTCTGGATGCAGCTGGTACTTCTCTGTGAAAACTCTACCCTTCTTCTCCCTTTCACAGACATCACACATAAAAAACAGCTACTGTATTTACTGCAACAGATTAAAGGTTTTGTTGCACCTGATGCTGTCAAAAAGAACTGATTTAATATTAAACACCCAGGTAAAGAATTTGGACAGTAGTGATCATTAACACTTTAAATGCCACCTACTGTATAATTTATAGTGGGCGGTGGGGGCTTTGATTTGACCAATGCCACAGATTCTATAGTGCTGGCAAAATCTTCTAGCACTCCACTAGCCGGTAAATTCACTAGCAGTGTATTTGTTCATGCATTACAGATAGGTTACCATGGACTGGGTCACCACTAGAGGCCCTATAGCAGTGGTTCTCAACCTTTTGTGGGTCGTGACCCCCAGTGCTGATGTCACCGCGCACCGCATGATGACGTTTCGGCCGAATGTCATCACATACGCGCGTCACGTGGTGACGTTCGAGCGATATGTCATCACATACGCACGTCACGTGGTGACGTTCGAGTGATACGTCATCACATATGCGCGTCACGTGGTGACGTTTTGCCAGACGTCAAGGGGTCCTGCAGGTGCTTCCGGGTACCGCAGCGGTTCTCGACCCCAGTGGGATGGCTGTGCAACCCCAGTGGGGGTCACGACCCACAGGTTGAGAACCGCTGCACTATAGTGAATCCAGAGCCCTTTATTCTTCTGGAAGCAACTAAGGCAGGGTTGGCGAACCTTTTTGGCGCTCCGTGCCAAAAAGGTGACATCACCCACCAGCACGTCCCCCGAAGTGCCGGCACTGGTGAGTGATGTCATCAAGCCAGCACCGGGGGAGGAGCGCACACGCGTTGGGGGAGAAGAGCTCCCCCTGCGAGTGTATGCTCCTTCAGTGCAGGCCACGGATCCGGCCTGAAAACTGTCAGATCAGATCCGCGGCCTGTACTGAAAGTAGGGTTTGGCGATGGCTCGCATGCCAAAAGAGAGGGCTCTGCGTGCCCTCTCTGGCACACGTGCCATAGGTTCGCCATTCCTGTACTAAGGCATACTAAACATTAGGGTTACAGGAGCAAGGTGGAACACCTCTGGAGGTACTAAGGTGTACTGTGAACAAGCAGAACAAGTTGTGACTGGATAAAGGAACGATGTGACTTTGGGGATAGGTGGACCCTGAGTACCCCAGTAGTCTTCACCTTGAAACCCCTGCAAGGGGATATGGCCTTTGCGGCAGGGGACCTACCAGGTAACACCACTCACTGTAGTGGCAACTGGATTAGACTCACACAAATCACTGGGGAAGACCTGGATCAGCAGAACTGTAACTTTAGTGCAGGATCAATTGGATCAGCGAAGATGAACTGTAACTTACAGCACCCCTGGGCACACACTATTTAGGCACTCACTGCACCCTTCAGAGCAGTGTAGGACATGAAGATCCTTTCCTGGGATACAATGGCACACTGCTGAAGCAAACTTGATGCTGACAAGACTATGGCTGCGGTGCTGGCTGTGAGGAATCACTTCAGGATACTGTCGAACCCTTTAAACAGAAGCAAAGTTTTAGCAGAGGCTGATTGGACAAGCATTCACACTCTCAAAATTCCAGAAAACAAAGATCCACTGGAATAAAATCCATAAGATATATACAGTAGATACTGGTGCACTGTGTTCACGAGCGGCACAAGGATCCTTGTGGCTTGTGACAATATTATATGTATTATGGTTTTCCCTATATTTACTTTTGAATTTGTGTTTGATTTTTTTTTTTTTTGTAAATGAATGTTGAAAGGCCATCTTGAATACAGAAATACTCCCATTTATCTCTCTCTTTCTCCTTTTTTTCCCTTTCTATTTATTGATACGTTATAGTAGTTTAGGGGAGCTAGTACCCACACCTTGATCTTTAGTGTACCAAAGTATAATTTATGCACATGTGACAAATAGTTTTGTTTTGTTTTTCTGTATCTACAACAGCGGTTCTCAACCTGTGGGTTTCGACCCCGGCGGGGAACGCACGACCGACCCACGGGGGTCAAGAACCGCTGCGGCACCCGGAAGCGCCCGCAGGAACCCTTCTTATAAGGGGTCCTGCGGGGTGACGTCAGCCGAAAACATCATCATGTATGCGCGTATGTGATGACGCCAAACGTAACAATGTGACGCGAATATGTGATGACATTCCGCGATGCGCTGTGACGTCAGATCCGGGGATCGCACCGCTATAAAGGTTGAGAACCGCTGATCTACAACAACATGCCTGGTGTGCCTAGACAGCGGAAGGTGTGTATTTTCACAGCATATATAATATGTGGGGGTACACTTGAAGATTAAAAGGTTCTTTTGGCTGAAAACTATAAAGTAAGATGGACACTTAAGGAGTTTTAGTCAACCTATGACTCAAGTCTTACATGAATTAATATAGCATAAAGACATCTCTGTATATCATGACTCAGCATGGAATAAGTGAATAGAAGGATAATTATAGAAGAACAAATTTAGATTTGATTAAAAAAACAATAGGTGTGTGCTGAATCATGAGTAATCTTTGCTGCAGTTTCTTGTATCAATAGAGTATATTGTAGCACTATCTAAGCCTAATGGTTTATCATCTTACCTGATTAGTTATGCTTGTGTAGTGTACAGGAATATACACTACTAAAATTGATATAATTTGTGGGAAAGAGTTTTATATTCAATCCAAGGTTCCCTTTCTGTTTATATCCTTTAGGTATGAGATCAGCCCTATTTAGGAGTAGACAGCGCCATCTACTGGAAAATGTGAATGTTTAATATGTATTGGTGAGTAATAGCCTAGGCTGGGGTCAGCTAGGGGGTAATTCAGCTTGCAGCGAAGTGAGCTCCGAAGCGTTTGGCTCACTTTGCAAATGGTATTATGCGCATGCTGATGTCCTGCACGCGGACATCAGCATGTGCATTAAAGGGATTCCCGTCTCAGTGAGGCAACTCTTTTGGTCTCACCGAGACGGGAATCCCTTTAATGTGCATGCTGATGTCCGTGCACAGGACATCAGCATGCGCATAATACCATTTGCAAAGTGAGCTGAACGCTTTGGAGCTCACTTCACTGCATGCTGAATTACCCCCCTAGAGTTTATAAAGATCTTAGTGCAGGAAGTAATGTGAACTCTCTTAGTGGGAAGTGCTGGAGAGAGAAGAGAACAGCATGTAGGGCTCAGGAGAGAGAGCACCCTAGGGGTGCTGGGCCTCATGGGTGAGGAACCCAGGTTTGGGATTTAAATATTACTGTTTTACATCTATGGATTATAACCTGCCATGATTTTTATGTGTTCATGGATGAGACTGTGACTCTTGGAAATATATTGCATAATGTACATATGTTTTGAGCTGAATTTGGAATTAAAGTTTGGAAAACGTTTTGGAAAAGCATCTGGACTGCTGAGTGTCTTTCTCTACCAACTGGGATACTGCACTACAAGGTTAAAGGACAAGTAACCAATTGGAGGTACATTCCTTTTATTTCATTTTATTTTATTTTTTCTGACTGTACTTTACCCAAGGGGTGTTAGGAACTCTTAAAGGCCCGTGACAGGACTAAATACACCCTGGGTTTGGTTACTACACTTGCACTTGTCACAGACCTCTAGATAGATCTGTGAATTTGCTCAAAGTACATATGAGGTAGTATATGTCCTCCTATAGCAGGGGTCGGCAAACTTTTTTCAGGAGGGAGCCATTTCACTCCCTCCTCCGGCAGTGATAACCATCTTCTGAGCCGCCGGAGGAGGGAGGCGTGCCCTCTCCCGACCCCATGACCACCGACAGCCAATCAGAAGAGCCGTTGGCGGTCGTGGGCGGGGCTTGGGCAGTGCGGCCCGAGCCACAACAAGGCGGCTAAAGAGTCGCATGTGGCTCGCGAGCCGCACTTTGCTGACCACTGTCCTATTGTTATAGAGCTCATCTAAGGGATTAAGAAAGCCTGGGTGTGGGAACTGTGAATGCAATGCATAAGTGGGGGGGCTGTTAATAAAAATATATGTATTTTTGCTTAGTCTTATAGTGCTTTTTGCTTTGTAAACAGTGTTTTTTTCTTAACAGTGCAAGTTCATACCAGAGGCTTGTGCTGGTGCCCGATTAATATAAGAAAGGAAACAAGAATGATCTTGAAGCACTAGCAGTTGTTTTTTCTTTTTTATGCCCTCCATTTATTTTATCCTTAAAGTGTAAGTAAACCATATTTATAAAGATTGCCCCATTAAAGTATTGTAAAGTGAAAACGATTAGTAAAATCCTCTCTCACCTTTTCACTCTGCAGTACTTGTTTCCCTCTGTAAAATATTCCTCCTTCCTGTAGAGTACCACGCCCTCACCCCTCGCACATTCTCTGTCTTAAAAATTGACTCCTTCCTAGTTGGAATTCAGAGCTGCAGCATTGTAGCAGTGAGAGGAAAGTATCAGATTACTAAGCATGCACTAGCAGAATGAGTCATTGTGTGACCTCATTAGGGGCGGGGCTTCTTCGCACTATATAGGAACTGAAAGTACACAGAAATGCAGGGAAGACAGGCTGCAGGATTAAGAGGTGAGAACTGAGAAACACAAAATCGTTTTTTAGTTTTCAATGGTTAAGCTTATGTTTCTACATTATAAATATAATATATATGTATAGTTTGGTCAATAACTTTACTTACACTTTAAGTAGCTATTTACGCTAATGATTTGTATTAAAGGGTAGCTATAGTCAGATTACATCTTTATATATGCAGTACTATACCTTTGTCAGAAGTATTTCTTCCCAGTAGATATTTCATGTGAAACAGAATGATGAGGCAGCACTGATAAACTCCCGCACCAGGAAATGTGTGTGTGAAGTGTACTGGCCAGTTTTCCATGAAAAGGTACCCTCCCCTGGACATTTTTGCCCTACTTACTGCTTAGCACATGTGCACAAGTCAGTTTTCCCTCTGTAATCTCCTGCATTCCAAGCTTAATTTATGGGGCCAAAAGGTCAGCACACTGCTTAACCAATAGCAGTCAGGCAGCTTTTTCTTCTTATGTTGCCTGACTTGTAGAACAGAAAGAGGAGGGGGAGCGGGTGGAGGGAAATATCAGCTCTCAGGAAAACTAATTAAGGGAAGCAAACACCAAGTAACACCAAGTTCTTCCCTAAACTTTTTTTAAACTATTTGTGTCAGCAACTGGCTTAGTCTAAAGGAGTTTTATATGTATGTGTGCAGTTATATCAGCACTATAGTGCCCCTATAATTGTATAATGACCCAGGACTTTGTTACAGCTTACTGTATATTACCTTCCTATCTGTATATGTAAGTCTTCCTCCCATTTAGACTGTAAACTCTTGCTTCAGTCATGACCTGGCACTTAAGAGTAATGCATCTTTGTGCCAATGACTTGACCCCCAGGCTTAAGAATTCTAAAATGAAACAAAGAAAGTGAATCAGGATGGCAGCAGCTTTGTAAGGTTACACACCTGAAGGATTCTGATTGGTTACTCATAATTCAAAACCCTAATATTCTAACCCCTGATTTAAGATTCCAATCTGAACTGATGAATGGAAAGTATGGGAGGGAGAGAGCTTCAGTAAGAGACTGACTGTAAAATGAAATAAAGAAAAGTGACAAAATAATATACTGTACACTGAAAAAATAACTCATTCATATGGGCATAAAGACAGGTGTAACGCTGTAGTGGCGGTATACACCAACACCCCACTCACAGCCACATCTCCCAATACCAGGCTAACCCATACCCCAGGTGATAGGCCCTGCTTACAAATTGGAGTGGTATACTAGAAGAGAATCACAAAACAGGGCACCAGTAAATCTTATTTAAACTACCATATTTTTCACTCCATAAGAGGCACCTAGAATTTTAAGGAGGAAAAAAATTCTGAACCAAATGGTGTGCCAAAATGTTTAAAGGGGAAAATAATGGTAAAAATGAAATTAATATATTATAAATATTATCAAATATACCTGGCACTAACTGGGAAGACCTAACTGTCCCCAAGACAGTTAGGACTTCCCAGCTGGTGCCAGGTATATTTTATAGCAGTGTTTCCCAAATGCCGGGTCGTGACCCGGTACCGGGCCACCAAAGTTAAATGCCAGGTCACGAGCGCCGCTCATGAATATTCTTGAGCCGGCTTCTTCATGATGCTACATGCATTGTACGCCTTAAAACTAGGGCGTACAATGCGTGAAGGATCATGAAGAAGCCGGCTCATGAATATTCATTAGCGGTGCCGTGCGCATGCGCGAAGTCTCTTACCTGCGCGCGCACAGCGCCACTCATGAATATTCATGAGCCGCGCTCTTGTGGCCCGGTTATTTTTGTGCTTATCCTTCGTGCCGGGTCACGAAGGATAAGCACAAAAATAACCGGGCCACAAAAAAAAAAGTTTGGGAAACACTGTTTTATAGTATATTAATTTCATTTCTGCCTTTAGTTCCCCTTTAATAAAATATACCACTTCTCTCCTACCTCCCCTCCCTGCCTGCCCTCCTGTCATTCCTCCCCTGCCTGCCCTACTGCCATCTCTCTCATCCTTCCCTCCCCTGCCATCCATCCTGCCATTCTTTCCCATGCCTTCCCTCCCTCTTGCCATCTCTCTCATCTCTCCCTGCCTGCCCTCCTGCCATTTGTCCCAATGCCTGTCCTCCTTCCATCCCTCCCCATGCCTGCCATCCCTCTCCATGTCTGCCCTCCTGCCATCCCTCTCCATTTCTGCCCTTCCTCACCATGCCTGCCACCCCTCCCCATGTCTGCCAATCTGCCATCCCTCCCCATGTCTGCCCTCCTGCCATGCCTCTCCATGTCTGCCCTCCCATCCCTACTGCCCCCCTTCTGCCCTCACTCCAGTGTTCCATGGATGCGCTCTCAGCTATATCCATACTAAAGTAAGTTGTATGCCACGCACTCCTTGGCTGCTTCAGGTCTTTCTGGCAGCTGCAAAATCCAAGACCCGAAGCAGCCAAGGAGCGCGTCGCATTCAACTTACATCAGCTTAGAGGAGGTGCATCACTGGAATGCTGGAGGAGGCAAGTCATCCATTTTCTTCAGCTTCTGCGGGGTGCCTGGAGGTGGGGCTGTCTTACCGGCACCCTCAACCCCGCTTCCCCGTGCCCCGCAGCACTTGAAGAAAAAATTAACATTCGTTCCATAAGATGCACGGGCATTTTCCCTCAACTTTTGGGGGGAAAAAGTGCGTCTTATGGAGCAAAAAATACGGTATAACAGATATTTATTAAACACAGCAGCAGTTGTAGTTCAATATCATCAGTATTTACATATTCATATTCCTCATATGTAAACATCAAACATGAATACAGATATATGCAATCATAGTAGAACAGTGGAAAATGCAGACATATACAATTATATATATATATATATATATATAATATACTGTATATTTACAGGCAGGGAGCACACCGGTGAATGTAACCACATACAATCACCCACACATACAGTATATATATTACCATATAATACTCTTTACACAGAGAGCACTGCACCATCATATTTACCCTCCGGTCCAAAAACACCACCAATAGCCTGTAGCATGGCTCCCAAGGGAATCCAGGATGATCCCACTCACTTGGGAGAGAAACTCAGAGGCCTTTCTTCTTTGATTGGGTTCTCCTGATCCCTAAGCCTGTCCTGCAGCATCTCCTATGCTGCGCACCCTCATCCATAGGAACATGCACGGGCCCCCTATTCCACTATACTCCTGTTGGGGTTTTGAGTTACCCTGATAAATAGCCTACTCTCTCACTCTCAGCCCTAAGGTAAGCTAACATATCCAGCTATCCTAGCCTGGTTTTATATAATCTTCTGGGTCTTGAGGGTGAGGGTCCTGCTACTGCACCATGCAGCAGCTAAAGGCAGGGACAAGGACCTTTAATTCCACCCTTCACTTCCTTATATAAACTTTTAGGAGGAACTAATGTAGAAATTCTGGTTTGGAGGGAAAATCCAGCCAGAACCTGTTGAAAAAGCTGGCAACTCATTTGCTCTCGCCGAGACTGGAATCCCTTTAAAGCGCTCGCTGATGTCCACGTGCAGGACATCAGCGAGCGCATATCAGTCAGTGCGAAGTGAGCCGAGGACTTCACTTCTCACTATCGTGAATTACCCCCTCAGTGTTGACTCAATATCATTGACATATTGTCATGAGCCATCTAAAATGTATTAGAAACAGCAACTGCATGTATAGTATAAGCTGTACATACAGTGGTGTGAAAAAGTGTTCGCCCCCTTCCTCATCTCCTGTTTTTTTGCATTTTTGTCACACTTAAGTGTTTCGGAACATCAAACCAATTTAAACAATAGTCAAGGACAACACAAGTAAACACAAAATGCAATTTGTAAATGAAGGTGTTTATTATTAAAGGTGAAAAAAAATCCAAACCATCATGGCCCTGTGTGAAAAAGTAATTGCCCCCTAAACCTAATAACTGGTTGGGCCACCTTTAGCAGCAACAACTGCAACCAAGCGTTTGCGATGACTTGCAATGAGTCTTTCACAGCGTTCTGGAGGAATTTTGGCCCACTCATCTTTGCAGAATTGTTCTAATTCAGTTACATTAGAGGGTTTTCGAGCATAAATGGCCTTTTTAAGGTCATACCACAACATCGCAATAGGATTCAGGTCAAGACTTTGGCTAGGCCACTTCAAAGTCTTCATTTTGTTTTTCTTCAGCCATTCAGTGGTGG
>WMED01009367.1:0-16350 GCA_019650415.1 Pipa parva | reverse complement strand
ATGCGCATGCTGATGTCCGCGCACAGGACATCAGCATACGCATAACACCAAGTGCGAAGTTAGTCGAACACTACGCGGCTCACTTCGCACATTGGTGAATAAGGGCCTAAGTCGCTAATTCACCTCATCAACTAAGCAGCAGATTCCCTAAGCGAAGAAGCGAACAACATCAGATGTGATTTCTTGTGTAGTAGTGCCGAGTTACCAGGTTAAATGACATATTACAGTTATGTATTCTTCCCCTTTAAATATTGTTTGTTTTTTTTTAAGGAAAGTTTTATTTGCCCAATAGCAGATTTGTTGATCTGTACTGTTAGTCAATGAGTTATTTGTAGAACACACATTGATTACTCTGTTCTAGCACTTTTCCATGGATTGTTTACAGTTGGACTATAACATTACATGTCTTTTTTAATGTATTTAATTATGGATATAATTCTCTGTTACTTTTGCCCTAAGGCATAATCTAATTAAAACATCAGCAGAGCTAAAATGTAATTTAGCCCCAAGCCATATAAAAGATTCTAGTTTAGATCCCATAGACATTGCTACTCTGTTATACTTTGAATATAGAGTTGCTTGTTTTTAATTTTCTCTTTCAAACTTTGCATTTGACCTACATTTAAAATGTTGTCCTTTAAGCAGCGTTATTTCAGGCATCAGTGTTTTGTGGAGTCTCCTTATCATTTTGAACATTTTTTAGGGTTACATCTCAAAAAACACTGTTGAAAGTGTAATGACACTGGAAGTCCATAGATTTTGGGGGTTATTCACTAAAGTCCGAATTGGTGCGTATTCGCCGGATAAAGACAGTCGCAATAGGCTACTACTGTTGCAGTCGCATCTTTATAATGAGAATATTGTTGCAACTTTATTATTGAAAAATTGTCGCAATCTTAACATTAAAAAATTGTCACAACTTGACAATGGGGAAATTGTAGTGGATTTGCTATTGGAATCCGCTGTTTGCGAATTCGACAGTTGATTTAGCACTTTAGTGAATAACCCCTTTTATTTCAGGTAGTATGGAAGTATGGGTGTGATATCTTTAACTGGGTGTCTGACTGATGATATTGTATAACCAAGCCAGTGGGGCAATAATTCCCTAAATACAGGCATAGGGTAATTTGAAATTGTAGAATCCTGATGAAAATAGAGGTAGGTAGTGCTGTTGATAAATGGCGGACCAGTCTGGCGATTAGTTGGGGTAATTCTCTTTGATTACAGAGAGCTCTGAGTAGTAGTTTCTCACTTTGAGAGAGCTACAGAATAGAAGGGGCCAACCATCCTCTAACTGCATATCTAAAAATATTCTTTAATGACGAGAGACTGTTGCTGGGCCTCCCACCATTGATTGGGCCCTAAGCAGTAGCCTTGGATACCTTGTGCATAATCTGTTTCTGAAAGGGAGATGTGATTCCTAAAATATTTACTGTTTTTGTTCAACTTTTTAGTATAGTAAACTAAAAGTGATCAGGAAAAATATTTATTTTTTGATGTTCTTACTATAACAGCATTGAAGCTAGAAGTCTCCACTAATATGTAGAATGCTGGAACACCCAGTATATAATTAAGACATACAGTATATAATATGGGCAAGGAGTTTGTGTGTTTGCCAATGTAATATTATAGATCTAAAAGCATTTGTTCTTTACAATCTGTATTGTAGATTAAATTATGTATTTTATTGTAGCAGATTACTCTATCTTCAAAGTTAAAGATAACCTTTTATACACTCAACTTAATATTTCCACTTAATCTTAGATTCAAACCTCCTAAGGAACATTGACAGTGATGCCCTACCAGAAGTAAAGTCAGTGGTGGATAATGAGGAACTTGCCAACTCCTATGAAAGAAAGCTGATTGAGGTAAAAATATATTTTTTGATTATTCATGCCTAATTATTTATTAGATAATGAAAGGCTGGCATTTCACCTATGTTTCAGATATTTGTGTTTAATTATTGGTTATTAATAAGATAAAATGCAGCTAAAAAGTGTTGTGGGTATGCTAGGAAATACTATTCATTCCTAACTTTATTCTTATTTAGAATTGATAGCTGTTGTGCAGTCTCAGGGGGGAATTCACCATTGTGCGAAGTGAGCTCCGAATCCTCCGGCTCGCTTCGCACAGACTGATATGCGCTTGCTGATGTACTGCACACGGACAAGGGATTCCAGTCTCGGCGAGGTGACTCGAGTGGTCTCGCCGAGACTGGAATCCCTTTAAAGCGTTCGCTGATGTCCGTGCGCAGGACATCAGCGAGCGCATATCAGTCTGTGCGAAGTGAGCCGAAGGATTCGGAGCTCACTTCGCACAATGGTGAATTCCCCCCTCAGTGATTGCCATTCTTATCTTTTACATTAAGTTGGAAAAAGCTTGTTTGACCTCTTGGTTTTTCCATGCATGGTACAGTTACATCACCCACCCACCCACCAACAGGAGGTGTGAGAGAGTGGCTGTAAAATACCATTTTTGTAATTGTTTTACATACATATTTATTTAAGCTAATATAATGCTTATGTATTGTCTTGCAACAAATCTTATCCAAGATTGAAAAGTTAAGTTCCCTTCTGATTTATGGCTGTTTCATTTAATTTTGATAGGAAGTAATCATCTTTGCAAAAATAAATATCAGTTATTTGTATAACTTAATATATGAAGGAGATACTGTATGAGAAAATATGCAGTGTTACTGGTGCTAACATGTTATTATTTATATATAATTTCTTACCACTTATATAGTCTAAGTATATTCCACAGCACTTTGAAAACCAATGTTTACATAAGCTAACAATTGAATATCTCAATTGTGGGTAGACAAACACATATACTAGGGTCTCATTTAGAAGGATGGCTATAAGCCTACAACTGTAGTGTTTTTAGTAGGGGAATGCCTGTTGGGACATTAATAGAACCTACAGACCTAATAAGGTTGGAGGTTTTCTGCCTCCTCCCTTCTAAACAATATATAATAAGGGTTTGAAGCCTTAATTATGTTAATTATTATTAAGATCTTGCTCCATTTAAGTTGCCCTCCTCTGAACAGTTTCTATTTTTATTAATACCTTTCTGTAGATAGGGTCACCAGAACTGAAGGTCTCACCAGTGAACTGTAGAGGAGCAATAACACTTCCCTCATTTGTATGAAATGGAAATAGTCATTTTGGTGATTTAAGTGTGAGGGTGTTCCTTTGTTTAATGGTGTATTTTATCCTGCGTCTCACACTTCAAAAGGAACAGCAATACGATCTCTAATGATTACATCATAAAATATAAATATTAATAAAATATGAATACACACGGACTTAGCAGTTTACTTTTATATTTAAATATATGGTTTTATTTTTAATGAAAGTTGGAAACTAAAATAAATGATAGTGCACTCTACATCCTCAAAACAAAAAAACAAAAATATCTGTTAATAAAAGTGAAAGGTTTTTCTCATAGTTTGCGAGAAGGTCTGTTAAAATATGCAGTCCTAAATTATTCAACATGCCTAGCAAAAGTTCTGAATTCTAAATCCTGTCTTAGAAATACTTCTCGCTCAAATCACTGCTAAAGTAGAAACTCTGTGAATTTTTATGGCTTTTCTTGTGTAGTAGAAAAGGCCTTTCGTTTAAACTTTAAGCTGTTTTTGTAGTGAAATGCAAAATACTGTTTGATCTCTTTCTGCTGATAATGACATAATGACAGCTGAAGTATTATGCCCAACAGGGATTGAGACACTAAGTTTGATTTCATTTCCATGAAGGCTTATTTTTTTTACACAGTTTGACAGCAGAGGGCGAATTACCGCAAACATAACATCTCCCTCTTTGTTCGTGTAGTTTAATGGAGGCAATGTTAATTTCTAACGGTTGGACTGTCTAGCCTATATCCAGAAATATGCAGATAACCATGGTATCTCATTTTCTGTTTCAGGCAAATCTTCTAGCAGATAAATAATGAAAAAAAAAAAAAAAAACCTTCTTGTATATGCTTTATGATCTGTCTTGTATTTATGTAATAAGTCATTTTTAGTAAACAAATGTGTGGATTTTCTTTATTTTGCGTCTGTTTATCACTTTCATTTTTAAGTCATTAAACCTTGTTACATTTTTATGTCCTCCTTACAATAGACAAAATAAAAAGTAGGGATTAGGCATATAGCCCGTACTCTGCAATGTCACAGTAATTTGCAAACTTTAAATAAAATCAAAGCAATATGGTTTGGAATCCATGCCCGTAAGATATTACATCTTGTTTGCTGTGAAAGGCTCAAAGATGAAATTGCTAATTTGTATTTCTTTGTGCTTTGCTTTTTCTCGTTCATTGATGCAGTCGCTTTCTTATACAGTATATATTTCATAGGTATAACTGCCAAACCAATTTAAATGGCAGTTCATTTTCTGGGTCAAGTGGCTCTTTAATAAACCTTACCCATATGTAATTATATATATCATATCTAATTGCTGATTGGTGGAGTTTGCTAGCATTTGCTTCTTATCTTGTTACCTGCCCTAATCTCTCTTTCGTTTTATCTATTTGCCTTTTGAAATGTGATTATTATCTTTAGAACTCTGTTTTCTGTCTGTTTTTTTCTAAATGAATGTTTAATGTTTATGTAAATGCAGAAATTCTTACCTTTTCTTTTAACGGACAAGCTAAAATCTAATAATTTACTGTGCAAACATTTAGTAGGTTTGAAATGCTTACAATGAACATCTGTAATGTTTTTGACTTCATTTCTGATATGGAATTTTTTAAGGAGTTTACATGAAAGGAAGCAATAAAATAACATCTTGGGTGAACTGTTGAGGAGGTAATTTCAGCAGCAATTTGGCACCTTAATTTGTAGGAAATTGCCTAATTATGATTAAATGCTGCCAGTTCTTTTATCTGTGGAGGTTTTATATTTAGTTCATTAAGTGGTTTTGATTAACACTTGTTCCTACCTAGTTTGAACTAATGATAGTGAATCTTAAGGACAAGCTTGGAGGTAGGGACTGAATTTTACAGCAAGAGTACAGATTAAAAACACAGTATCCCTCGAAACTATGTTTTCACAGATAATGGAAGTTGATGTGTAATATGTTCCATTTCCTCCTCCTTTATCCTAAGTTGCTTAAGGAGATACTGTTATCGCATAATCACCCAATTTTATATTTTATAATCCCCATTTAATTGTTTGCACAAGCTCATTTAGTGCCATTATATCTGAACACATCTTTCAAAAGTACAGTGGTTGTTTGTTTGTTACAGCTATCCTTTCTTATCCCTCTTTGTGTCTTGCTGAAGCCAGTTTGGTTCCCATTAGTCAGCAATATAAAAGTAGAAGAAACTCAAACCTTTCGGCTTAAAGGAGAACTAAAGCAAAAAATAAAAAAGCAGGGTTAAAATACTTACCTTATATAGAGGCAATTCTTTACAGTTACAGCATGAGCTGTGCTGTAATTAGCCGGCACTCAATGCTTCCTTCACAGCGCTGGCTGACTGAGAAGCCAGCGCCGCAGCTCCTCCCGACTTGCTTCACTGGCCTCATACATCATCCCGTTCATTGCAGGGGGCGTTCTCATTGGCCCCCCTAATGAACATTATGATGTTTAAGGTAGGAGTTGGTAGGAGTTGCGGCGCTGGCTTCTCAGTCAGCCAGTGCTGTGAAGAATCATCAGGTGCTGGCTAATTACAGCACAGCACAACTCATGCTGCGACTGTAATGATTTGACTCTGTATAAGGTAAATATTTTAACCCTGCTTTTTTATTTTTTGCTTTAGTTCTTCTTTAAGTTTATTTTTAATGGATCTTGTGCACCAGGAAACACACTCCCCAATACAAGCACTATTTTATTTTACCTGTGCTCTTGAGCAGAAATGCTGTTAGGGCCTAAACTCTTCTATGCATGCAATGGTTGTGACTGAAGATGAAGGGCTAGAGGCTAGATCCCAAATAAGGATTTCTGCAGGTGAAATCAATGATATCTTAAGGATCGGGCCACATGTCTGGAAAATTTTCAGTGAATTTCTTCAAAGAATTCTCAGCTACTTTTCTGAGAAAAACCTGCTAATTAAAACACACCGGCAGTGTTTTTGTATTTTAATTCCATGTCACATTGTATAATTATGTTTTACACAATTTCTAATTGGTAGAAAAATCACTGAGATTTTTCAGAGAATTTTCTTAAATGTTGCCAGGCATGAAAATACTAGTGTGGCCAAGGCCTTAGGACTGAGGTGGCCAAGGCCTTAGGACTGAGGTGGCCAAGGCCTTAGGACTGAGGTGGCCAAGGCCTTAGGTTTGAGATGTCCAAGGGTCTGAGTTTGCACAACCCTGAAACCTTTTAATTCTTCTTGAAATCCTATGTCAGAGGACCAGAAAGAGTGTGGTAATTATAACTGTGTGAAGTAAAAGAATTACATAGAACTGTAGACGGTACGGAACTAGAAGTGGCTGACGGAAAGAAGCTAGTGTGGCGAGAATAAAAGGAATCTTCAATGAAAGAGAAGTTATGATATAGGGAAAGAAGTTTAGAGAGATCAGGGATGGCAGAGGGTAATGAAAAGCATTGCAGTATTGGAAAGAAATAGAATGCCATATGTTAGTGTCAGACCTAATTAGGGTGAGCTGCCTCCAAAAACAGTTCAGTCTCCAACATTTGCCTCTGTTAAATTGTTTGGTATACAAATAATTTACTTATTTTTACAGAAACCTCTATTCTGTCTCCTTAATGTCAGCTGATCTGTTAGAAATTTCATGCCACCGACTTAATCCACAAGACTATATATTGTCAGATAAAACGGTCTAAAAAGGAGATGCAGTTGGCTAGCAGCATTGTGAGGTTAAACATATGCAAGATTTTGATTGGTTATTCAGAATTCTCAAAAATTTCAATCAAACCCCTGGCTTAAGATTCCAAACTAAACTTCTGAAAAGGAAGAAGTTGCCAGAGAGAAGGAGCTACAGTAATAAACTAACTGTATATTGAAATGACTAAAATTATTAAATAATACATATTTAAAAAACCACTAATCTCAAAATGACTTATGGACAGACAAACTACTGTTGCTGTCTAAATTATTTCCTTAATTTCCTTATAAAGTCAGTGAGAGGTTCTTCTGGATTTAAAGCCATTTGTGATAGAATGGAGAATTTGTGGCATATCGTTCTCTGCGGTTTAGATTCTTTGGTCTATGCTAATGGCTGCTACTATATTTGTGAGCTGATGTATTTAAAAATCTGTTCTTAACTGAAGCTCATCATCTGTTACTTTCTGTAATCATTATGTCCTTGTATGATGGAATTTCTTAGTGTTAATACTGGTTTAAAGTCCACGCTGTAGCTTATTCAGGTTCACTTTGAGGATACTTGCATCTGTCAATGAAGACTATGATGTCAGAACTTTATATGATTAGCAAAGCACATAGATACCAACCTAGTTGTCCTACTGCCTTTCTAAGCAGAAGGGAGAGGACTTTACCTTTTCTCGCTTTAGGTACTTAGACAAAATTACCACAATTTATATTTATTATTTATATAATATTATAGCACTTTATGTACAATTTTAATCTTTCATTTGGCTTATTATAGTTTTTATGTTATATACTAGTGCTCCAGTTGGGACAGTAAATCTCTTATGTTTTGCTTTGTAAGCATTTTCATATTGTGGATTATTGTGAAAATTATTAGAAGACAGGAGATATTCTGCCGAGAATAGATCACAAGGAAAACTGAAATTTAATGCTGTTAATTAAGTGGAAAAACCATGTTTCAGGAAGAATTCTCAAGAGATGTTACAGCAGAGATTAAAATAAGGGTCTTCCTTTCCAAACAGTCAATGAAGATTTGGCAGCAATCTGAAAAGTAATGTGCGCCTGCCTCTGCATTATTTTACCAGAGAGAAGCATCCTCCTGTTCAAATGAAATGACAATTCTGCAGTGACCTAGTTTTCCAGTGTCCTGCAGTGAGACTGGTTTTATGTCTTCTGCAGTAAAAAACTGTCTTTATGAAACTTTCATTCATAGAATATTCATTTTTTAAACATCTGGGAGTCATTCAATGTGTCATACAAGGCCAAACACACAGATAAATAGTAGCAGAAAACCAACATAGAACACACACATTAGCAATAATGGACCCCACTCCTGCACATGTGCACTGGGGTCTAGAAGCACTGTCCCATAAGGCAGTGGGGGTATTTTGTGACCGGTTGTGTTGGACAAAGAAGATGAAATACCAGAAAGTGTTCTGGTTGCATAGTTGAAATCTTTCTGTGCACAGGGCTGATGTAGGTCTACTTTGTACTGACGAACCCCACACTATACTAAAAATATATTCAACAAATCATAGCTTTGGTTGCTCTTTAACCTAATATGTTATGTTTAATAATAAAAAAATATAGGTTTTGTATGTCTTCTGTTTATAACACCTCTATGGTAGTGCTTGGCTACAAATTCTTTTAAGGTAAATAAGAAATTGCTCATGAGAAATGGTTCATGTTTTCTATTAATTTTGAACAGTCTTTTTATGGCTTTATCTTTGTGTGTTTTTGTGTCTATTGCTGGAGAAAGATGTACAGAAATCGTGTTCTTTTTCACATTTTAACGTCACACTTGGGTGGTATACCAGAAATGCAAAAGCACCAAACTGCATTAGTTGTTGAGCAAGCATCTTAGAGAGCCATCTGCTTGCCAACTGTAATTACTTTAGGTCAATTTAATGCTGATATTTGCTTGAGTGGTTACCCAGTCATTTTCTCTGTCAGTCAACCATATTCAGCTGTATATATCCTACTTCTGTTTCCGGGCACTTAAAGTGATAGTGTATCCATAAATGACAGAATCCTTCCCCACTTAACTAATGTAATCTGGAATCCTATTCCCATTTTCTTCCTGGATCACAATCTTCTCAGATATCCAGTTATTTTAATAGACTCTAAATTGGGCACCATTTCCTTGGGTCAGCAGTTGAATAAATATTCAGGTTAGTGTAGCATTTATGCTTTACTGATTGGAGGGAAAACGTAACCAGTTTATTAGCAGGGTTTGACCAGAATGTGTGATTCCCAGATTTGTCCCTGAGAGCAGCTGTTTTGCACAATGATTTACTCAATCATTTCAGTTAAGTAAATTTGTATAGTAGTTTGACTTTTATAGAGATGTGTTGTTTTATACATAACTTACTCTTTTCGTTTGGCTTCTTCTAATGCTGATGAGCAGTTTGTCTTTTTGAGGGAATGCCGTTGTCACATGTTCAGACACACTGTGAATGTTGTGAACTAGATTTACTTGTTTTGCTCTGCTTATGTGATGTATTAGTAACAGCAATGCGGAGGTGCACAGATGCGTTCGTTTTTGAGAATTTATGCTCCTTACTATATTTGTCACAAATGAGATAACATTTCAGGTATTCATAATGTGTTGAAATGCGACTTTGTACATGGTGTAATTGTGTGAATTTGCTGATTTGACTTCGCCTGATGAAAGTGGCAAATTGGGGGCTTATGTCAAAGTTTCTGCTTCTATTCTGGAGACATTTCCCTCCAGAAAGCTTAGAAAATATGGTGACAAAGTGCTAGAATGAACTAGGTATTGTCTGCCACTGAAGTAAATATCACAACAACTGGAGACAATGATTTCAACAATGCTGCTGATGAAATGTGGCAAAATGGTGACCTAGTCTTTCTGCTGTAATGCTCTACAGCTCCTATTTGTCTGGCTATGCACAGAAATCACTAGGTGACCAATCACAATGTCATTATGCAGTTTGGTAAACAGGCAGAATTGTCTACCCTACATTATGGTTGGATTGTCACAATGTGTGCAAAGTCACACTTTTATCAATATTCTTAGTATAATAATGAGAAAGGTACGTATCATTATATTTGATGATACTTATTTCATGTAGCATTTCATTGTGTAGACGTAATTTCCCCCTCAGTTCAGAGCGCTACAAAGGAACACACATTCTATAGTTTTAAATTGCACTCTAATACTGAATGCTGCACTATTTACCTTGTCATGTCCTTTATAGAAACGTAAAGCTCAGTTGCATGATATTAACTAGGTAATGAAGGATTTTTATATTTAAATTATTGTTATCACCAGGACAAAAAGCTTGTGCCTAAAACAACGTATACAGAACAATAAAGCACTATAGCTTTCCTCAGGCTATGATGCTATAAGAAAACCATTATTTTCATCACTGCAGCCTGTTGAACGTATTACGATAGTACTCACTTAGGAGACCTATGCCAGGAGAGACCTATGTGAGGCGAGACCTATGTGAAAACTAGAACATATTTATTACAAAATGACTGCACTAATGAGCCAGAAATGAAACAGGATTGTTTATATTTAATTGGTTAGCTAGGGGAGAAGTGTCTTTATATTGGGATGTAGTTGTTGTACCTCTGTCTAATGCCTCATTAATACTGATAACTTATATATGGGCGAAATGTAATAAACTCGAAAAGACCGATATCGGTCTTCTTGAGTTTATCCCGCGAGATTATCCCATGAGATTATCCCTCTCGATGATCCCGAATTTTTCGCTGAAAAGGTAGGCATAACTTTAGTAGTTGTTTTCATGAAACAAGATGGATAAACTCGCGGGATCAACAAGAGGGATAATCTACCGGGATAAACTCGAAAAGACTGATCTATTCAATTTTATCTATAATATCTGATTGTTATATATAAATATTATGAAATGTATTTAATTATGATGAATATTATACATTACTATTAAATGAATATATGTAATTCTATATTGAAATATGCTAATACTGCTAGCATGTGATTTTCGTTTAATGCACCTGCACATTTCCAATTCCAACAACAACAAGCAAATACTCATCTGATGTATTTCCTTGAGACTTTTACATGGGAATTGTATTTTGTGCGTCATGTCATTATTACTGCATGAATATGCACATAATTACCAAGTGTCTGCAGAGCAATTCTTTGTTTAGCCAGCTTTACTTCATACTTCAATCCCATCTAGTGATCAAAATTACTTTACATTTGACTTCATGTAACACATCAACCTGATTAGATTCACCATGCTGCACTTTTCATATATATAGTTCCATCTGCTTTAAAGTCATATACTTGTTTTCATTTGTTATCTTTTATATTTCAGCTTTGTTTTTTATGGCTGTGAATGCTTTTTTCCTCCTATATTATTTATTTACACATATAATATATATTATCTATATATAAGTATTTCATTTAACATGACCACTCTATTCTACTTTATATATACTGTATATGTGTGTGTAAATAATATAAGTATTGCAGTATTTGCAGTATTCATGAAGACTTGATAAAGGGAGGACAGACCTCTTGAAAGCTTGTCTATCTAAACTGACTGTTAATCCAATAAAAAAGGTATCACCAAGTATTGAAATACTCATTTTTTTGCATCTGTTGACTAACACGACCACCCTATCCTACCTTCTGTCCAAGGATAGAAATTATGGTCAATATTATGGAAAATTATGCATTTATTTATGTCTCCTTTTAAACTGTGAGTTTCTCTATATCAGAGAATTCCACCATTAACCCCCTTTATCCTTGTCCACTCTAGCCCATACCTGACAATATTTGCTGCTCCTTCAACAGTCTGTTTATTCTAGTATAATATCTTCTTAACTGAACTTAGTATTATTGCTTGTGACTTTATAAAGGGGGGACAGACCTCTCTAAAGCTCGTCTATTTAAAACTACTGTTATTCCAATAAAAAAAGGTATCATCAAGTATTGTAGTACTTGTGTGTGTGTGTGTGTGTGTGTGTGTATATATATATATATATATATATATATATATATATATAATATATATATAATTTTATCACTGGACACCATTCTATTGCTTTCTCTGAGAGAGTATCCTTTTATAAAACAATTCTCATTTTTGCTGATGTGAACAAGCATTGATAGTAACCTCATCCTAACAATTTTGCCACCAAACCACACCATTAAAACTGTTGACTGTAGAAAAGGAAACCATTAAAGAGACAGGAATTGGTAATCTATACATGGTGGGAACTACAGTGTATTGTGGGAAAAGGTAACAACAGCAAGTTTAATGCAGCCTAAAATCCTTCCCCCCCCCTAAATCTATGTTGTATAATTTGTTGACAACCATGATCGAGAATACCTGATGTTCTGATACAGATCACTGACCACACTTTGCTTCCCTAACTTGTGCTATTGATGTCATGACCCCTATGAGTATTACTGGCTACATATGCCTCATCTTTCAAGGTCTGCTTTGTAATTTACAACCTGTGGTGAAAAAAAAGCTGATCCCATGGGGATATTTAGTAAAGTTGAAAATTATTTCCACCAGTTAATGCAGGAGAACCAGCTTAGTGTTATTGATATCTCTGGTTTTTCCTATTTACTAAGCCAAATTCCCCACCGACAAAGGAAAATAACCTAATAGAAAAACACTGCAAAGTCATCAGTATTTATCAATAAGGATTTATTTTGATGGAAAAAAAATGATTTACTGATCCTTTATAAATCAGGTAACTAGAAAAATGCGGGGAAATTAAAATTAACATCAAACCAGGACAAAACTAATTGAAAGGTCCAAATTTACTTAGTAAATATCTCCCAATATTTTGTAAAAGATGTGCTAGTTTCAGATCTGAGGGCCCAGCCCATTGTACATGGGTTTATTCCAGATCCTGAGACATTTATACAATAATCCAAGTATATAAAGCATCAATATTTAATATATATATTTATAAGCAGGACTTAGGTTGTCTTTTTAAAAATGTTTAAAGCTATTCGGGTCACGGAACAAATCGTGAACTGAGTGAAAAAAGAAATGTTGCACAATTTTCATTGTAATTAAAATGACAAATTGTTTTAGTTTTTGTGTTTTGGTTAAATGCAGATCCCTTTTCCACAGTCTGGGAACCCAAAAGACTCCAGTAAATATCATGTTCAGCTAGAGGATTAAAGAGATTGGCTTTTCACATAAATAAGCATTTTTAGTTAATATTTTAGTTCACAGAGTAGCGAGGATGACAAGGATCTGACGGGATTGTCTTTTAAACACCTATTAATCAGTTGTGTTTTATCACTTTATAAATATTGTGTAATTTAGAATGGCAGCCTGCATTTATTTTCAGTGCAACAGCAAACACTTAAGTGACAGAAAATCTTTATGGTATAAAATATAGCCAGCGAAGTGTGAAAGCAGTTTCTCTGCAGCATACTTATTATCTGCCAGTGTCACCAATGCAAGCCCTCCTTCATGATGCTGATTTTCCACTACTTAAAACCATTACCAAGAAATAAATGAATCTTTTGTGACTTTGCTGGAAAAAATGGAAGGCTGAGATAACTATTTTTTTAAACATTTTAATGGGGGGGGGGGGGGGGGGGGGGGGGGGGGGTGCAAGTTTTAGTTTGCTATGAATGGCGGCGTTATAAGAATATGTGCACACAGTTATCTGGAGGTTTCTTTGGTATTTAGACAGCCGTATTGTTGCTGCAGTCATCTCCCATAGAAACCAAGTTTGAATGTCTGACTGGAAGGCCAGTTGCAGAATGCCTGAGCAGGAAGCTATATATTTAAAAAAGGAGTACTCCTAATTACACAAATGTTTCAGTTAGAACTTTTATGTAATGTGGCCGCAGCAAAATGTCTAAGCAGGAAGTTAAAGGGGAACTTAAGCCTTAGAAAAACTTAGGCTAAAAATGATGTGCCTTACGTATAGGGCTTATTACAACAGCTCATAAGTGCTACATGCCAACAGCAAAGTGAATACTGATGCCTGTAAAGTTGCTACTGGAGGCAGACATCTTTATTCTCTATACATGCCTCTTTTCTTCACCAGAGGTTTTGTATATGTACTTCTAAGAGACTGGGGAAAACAGTTTGACTTAAAAATAGTTACAACTGGTAAATAAATCTAACTTGTAGCCCAGATCACTGCATTGTGGAATTTGGATTGTGTGTAAGACAGTTGCAATTTCAAATGATGTATTTATCAGAAATTAAAAATACCTCTCCCCCACACTGCAGAGCTTGTTACTAATGTGCTCTGAGACTGCACTATAGATTACAGAGGTTTTCATTCCAGCTATACGAGCTAATGTCCTATCAGCCCTGCATTATGTGTATTTTATATATATTAGTATTAAGGGCATGGTTTTACCAGTGAAAAATGTGTAAAACATACAGGCTGTTTGGATAATTTGAATATATTTATCTTCATAAAACATGGTTATCTGCAGCTCCATCTCCACACTTCGGTAAAGTGCAAGCTGTCATGTAAATGTATGAATTTGTGTCTATTCACCACTTCCACAACTTTGTGTATTTAGCAAACAATGATGTGGAGAATTTGCATCCAATTTGATATTTTATGACAGTTACAAACTTGCTCACCTGTTTGCATTACTTTGCGCAACTTTTGACTATTAACAAAATGTTGGGTTGTGTCAAATTAGCAAATTCAGCAAGGTGTATGACAACTGTCATAGATACAGAGAATTGCACACCACTTGCAAGACTCCTGAGGAAGCTAAGATTCTCAGCGAAATGCGTCGAGTTAGAGTCAATCATTATTATTGTTTGATGCCTGTTTTACCTGTGTGTTTGTGAGTACAATTTATCGTTTAATAAATTCATTGAATACATACAGAGCTGCACTATGGTCCTGTATTTTCTTCAATAGATCCAGTGCCACAACCAGTATTTGAAAGTGTTTCCACTACAGTGTTGGATTTTTAAGTGCTTTATTTTGGGCACTTTTTGGTGAGTACTCCTTATAAGGGGGGGGGGCTACTTATACCCCTCCTGTTTCTATTTTGTATTATTGCACCACCGATAAGAGATAATCGTTTCACGTTGGTTTTTCCTTCACATCATTCATCAATATATCACCAGTTATATTGATGTAGGTTCCACCAGCACTGTTGTGACATATTTGCACAGAGATATACACCTATCTCCGTTTGTGACTATATCACACTATGGGAGATTTTCCCCAGTTTTCTATTTGTTCTTTCCAGCGCTTCCATAAATCGGCTGATCTTTTCAGCAAATTTCGCAAGTTTCCATTTTGGGGTCCTTTGGCAGAGTTCCGCTTGCCTATGGTATAGTGCAGGAACTATTAATTCTTCCTGAAGTCTTTTTCTGGATCGGATCCATTTTTGGACATTTTGGACTTCATCTTCTTTTATTAATTTGAGGTTTTTTAATTCTTTCTGTTTTTACTTTATTCCTATTAGTGTTGTTCTTATGAGAATTTTAACACATTGTTTTTATTTATTTATTATTCTCATTTATTTATTGTGTTGATATATTTATTGTATTTTATACAGTTTGGCGCTGTACCTATTTTCCTTTGTTTCCCAATACTGAATCGTACCTGGTTAAAGGGATGATACGGCAATGAAAATACAGATACATAACTCTAAATCAATACTGAGCCACACCTGGTTAAAGGGATGAGGTGGTAATGAAAATACAGATACATAGCTCTAATTCAATACTGAGCTGCACCTGGTTAAAGGGATGAGGTGGTAATGAAAATACAGCTACATAGCTCTAATTCAATACTGAGCTGCACCTGGTTAAAGGGATGATATGGTAATGAAAATACAGCTACATAGCTCTAATTCATTACTGAGCCACACCTGGTTAAAGGAATGATATGGTAATGAAAATACAGCTACATAGCTCTAATTCAATACTGAGCCCCTGGTTAAAGGGATGATATGGTCAGCTTATTTCTTAGGAATTTTCTTTTCTAGTGGTGAAATTAAGCAGTTATTTAGATTTATTAGGTGAACTTGATCTGCAGTTTAGGATTCCTTCTTATCTCATTTAATATGTGTAAAGCCAATATTCCACTTCAAAAAAGAGTGTAAGTTTATACTGGAAGCTATGCAGCCGAGGATAAGGTGTATTTCATAAGTCTCCCACTTTTAAAGGTAATGGTGTTATGCATGTGGTATGCAACTGAACTGAATACCATGCAACTAAAAGGGATGTTTAGATAATTATATCCCTTTAATGCCAATATCGCTAAAATATCCACACTGCAAAGCTAGCTGATAATAAATTACCGTATTTTCCGGGCCAAAAGGCGCACCGGAATATAAGCCGCACTTACCTTCAGCGGCTTCTTTCGGGTCTGAGTCCTCACATAAGGAGCACCGGGTTATAAGGCGCAGCGCGATGACGATTTCCGGCTCATGAGTATTCACTGCCTCATTAACTGCCGCGTGTTGCCCGAAGTCTGCCGAAGTCTGCCCGAAGTCTGCCCGAAGTCTGCCCGATGCCTGCCAGATGCCTGCCCGATGCCTGCACGGTCTGCCCGATGCCTGCTGAGTGCTGATGC